>JBBPCX010000016.1:5806233-5828449 GCA_037974365.1 Hydrocynus forskahlii
TTGACACAGCAAATCAAAAGTTGGCTTGCTCATTCTAAAATTTCGGACCCACTGCTCCTCGCTAAAGCCCACCACAATATTCTCCCACCAATCCTGAGATCTCTCACGCACCAAGATGTTCCTCTGAATGGTCGAGGCCACAATAACTGAAGCATATGCGCAGGCTGCAATAATCTCCCTTTTCCTTTTTCTCCGCCTCAAAATCATTGTGTTATTTGGTGAATTTTGCATATATTGCATTTATATAGCATTAAGCATATTTCGCGTTCGTTCATCTTGGCTACTGTGTGGTGTACCAACCCCCCTTTGCTATAGCAAGTGTAAACAAGCGAATCAGATATGGGTTACAATTTAAAAAAACGTGTAAACAGAAGGTAAAAAAAATCGGATATAGGCAACAAATCAGAAATGAGCATCAAGACCTGCAGTGTAAACGAGGCCTTAGTGATCTGATCCAAATGACCGGACTCATTAAAAAGAGTCGAAATTCCCATAACTAATCACGTGATAGTGTAGTAGGAATGGCAGCCTCGGGTTGAGCATGTCTGCACATTATGAGAGGTCACTTTTCTTATACTTTTATTTTAATTTCTCTTGGTTTTGAGAGACGATCGCCACTGGCAACTGAAATGAAAAAACTAGTCGCAAAATAAAAAATCTAGTCGCACTGGCGACCATTTTAGTCACCATCTGGAGCCCTGACATATATACACACAGTCATTCGCCTATTTTTATAGTGTAAACCCTAACTATGCCCCCAAATATTCTCCCAAAACACTCTATTTTAATTTTTAAATCAGCTTAATACATTGCCCTTAAAGAACATTTAAATGTAAAATACCGATGTTACCCCTATTTATACTGTACTGTAATTCACGCATTTTCTTTGGTATGCGCTGTCATTTTCTTTGGTATAAGCAGGATAAATACAGTTAACAAATGAATTTAATTTACAGTAAAAAGAAAAAGAAAAAACACTCAAGATAGCTCCACGCGGGAAACTGTTCTGATGCGGGAGTTCTGGACTGCAGCAGCCAGTGATGCATCACAGGGCAGCAGCCAATCACCAGCAAGGAGAAATGAATAACTTCTCTAAATTCTTGGACTGGCTACTTTCAAACCTCCTGCCTCTGAGTACAAGGGGTATTTTACCATTCCAAGATGCGCTTTCTTTGTGTTCTCTCGACAGTACCAAAAAATATTACACATTTTACACATTTTTATTGCATTAATATTTATGTTACAGAATTAGTCAATTCTATTTTTCTTAATAATTTACAACTAAAAAGCAAAAAAATAAAAATAAAAAATCTGGAGGATATCTGCAGGAGTTTCTGCAAACAATTATTAGTTCGGTTCTAAGAAAAAATCAGTGAATGACTGAATTTGCGAATGCTGAACTTAGCGGGGGTTTACTTTGTGTGTATGTATGTATAGGGGGCATGGCGTGCAAGGCCCGGACATCACAGGTTTTTTTTGTGGCAATATGTAAATTTTCATTCATCTAAGTGCTGAATTATTAGGAAAAACATAATTTTCAAATTTTGTAACAAATATTAACTTGAATTCAGCAAAATTTCCATATAAAAAATAACTATACATTTTTTGGTACTGTCGAGAGAACAAAAAGAAAATCTTGGGATGGTGAAATGCTGCTGGACTCAAGAGGCGGGAGGTTTAAAAGTAGCCAATCTGAGAACGCTATTTATTTCTCCTAGCTGCTGATTGGCAGTCCAGAATTTCCCCCCGTGTGATGCTTATTGAATCTCTACTGCGTAAAGTTTGCTAATTGTGATCCATGCAGATACAGAAGTATCTGAACAGTGATCTTACAGACAAAAATGCCTGGTCATTGTGTGTTCAGCATACAATCATCAGTGTTGCAGTGATGAATTCAGTTTTACTACAGTACAAATCATCATTGTTCTTAAATCACATCACATTGATTATTAAATTGATTTTTCAATTTTTGTACATTTTTCTGTGCAGGCCTAATACACTTGCCTTAAAAATTTAATAAGTCGATTTGTCAAGGATAAACAACTGATGTAAGTGTAAAAAAGTGGATTCCATTGTCTACGAGCCATACAGAGCAAGGAGAACTACATTATTTCAAGCTTAGGGTCACTCACCAATCTGTGCATTGTCATAAAGGAGCAGGTCATATGCGCCCTGGTAGCCTGTTCGGTAGTTGGTGCGTGTGCCACTGTCCCACTGGACCACCACCGTCTTGTCTGGTGTGGTAGTGCTCCCCTGGCGCCCCACCTCGACCACTGTGCCCACATGGCCCTCACCATCATCTTGGTTGCCCCATTTCCAATCAACACCGCGCACCACACGCATGCCCACTTCCATTGCGCCGTGGGCTGGGGGACTGCCGCAGCGGGCCTCTCCGCTTCGCTTGCGGTGGGCCCGCGCGAGCGGCACAGGATGTGGAGGGGCAGCACCAGCTCCACTGGGGCCAGCCACACGGGAGCGAGGCGGGGGGAGCGGGAGGGTGCCAAGAAGGGGGCTCTCTGGAGACAAGTCAGGGGTGACTGGAGAGAGACGGAGAGAGCACACAGAGACAAACATGATGCAGCTGAGCTGAACATTGTGAGGAGCAGAATTGTGTTTTTGATCATAGAAAAAAATTGTGATCATAGAAAAAAATATGATGCTTTGACACACAATTTATTAAAAGTAGTCCAAAATGTTCCAGTTACAAGAGACCAAACGCAACCGGGAAATAAAGAGAAAAAACAAGTGAAATATATTTGTGAGCATTGCGATTTGTCACCAGGGTGGGGGGGGGCTTTTGGATCTGATTGCAATCTTGATTAACTTTACTTGTATTTACTATTACTATTATATATTTTTTTTACTGTGATTTTTAAAAAATCTATATCTATTGCTTGCTTAACAATAACACTGTTGTGTTGTTGTAATGTGTCACGTCTTTCAATGTATATTTTGGTACTATACTCTGGACAACAACTTTGTAGAGGGCTTTTGAAAGTATGAACGCAAGAAGTCACGTGTCACCACAAAGTCTAATCGACAGAACTCTGTCTTTATTTTTTCACATTTATTTTTCACAGGTTTGCATTTTGTGTTTACTTGGGTTATCTTTATCTAATATTTAAATTAGTACGATCATCTGAAACATTTAAATGAGACAAACATGCAAAAAAAATAAGAAATTAGAAAGGGGGCAAATACTTTTCCCAGCACTGTATATTACACCCTCAGCCTAATAAGCAGTCATTGAGTGGTCTCCTTAAAGCTGGGACAACAACGAGGCAAGGCAACATCAGACTTATTCGTTATTTTGGTTTAATCTCAAGGGCACCCTAAATTTTACTACTTTGCTAACTGACGCCAATGTCACATTACACACTGGATGATATTTTGTATTCCTAGACCCACACTGCCTAAATAATGTATAAAAAGGGAGCAATCTTTGCACGCACTTACTGAGACTGCACAAGAGCATCACCTGATATGAATCTAGGCCACTTCTGGCAAATAGAAGCAGACGAGACTCTGACAAGCTGACCTTATGACAAAAATCAGTCTAGTCCATTTTCCTTCCAGATCAGTGACCACACTGCTGCACATGGAGTCAGGGACACTACATTTCGCTTTCTCTTGTGGAAGCAAAATAGTTCTCTGGGTCAGACAGTGCTATGTGACCCAGTAAGCTCATCTTCCATTAGCAAATGCTTCACTAACCCCACTGTGACCTGATCTAAGGTTAGTGACCTGATCTAAGCAGAAATGGAACAGCTGGAACATATGTGTCTATAAACACAAATGTGTATTCCTGATCATACTTAGCATAGCAAAGACACTTACATGGTAGTGGAATGTTATTTTCGAATTAAAGACAGCCCAACATGGGAATACAAGATTTTGTTCAGACAGAATCAATGCACTTTATTGTAGCTACAAGGTCAGTTTATGTTACTCCTTGTATTTCCCTCGTGGAGCGTCTTGAGTGTTCTCCTGTTTTTCATTTTGTTCTTCTTAAAGCCCAGTATTTTTATAACAGTAAATTAATTTATTACTGCACACCAAAGAAAATGTGCATGCATGAATTACAGAGCTGTCTATTTAGGGGTAATATCGGTATTTTACATTCTAGCATTGCGGGAGTTCAGTATAAACCAGGCATCACCAAATGGCGGACCTCGGTCCGGATCCAGACCGAGTGATTGTTCTGTCCGGACCCGTGACCAGTCTGGTAAATTCACGAGATGAAATAATTTTCATGGAGCATTATTTTGGACGGTCGTGGCTATTGACAGCGGGTGCTGCTATTCAAGTTAATACGAAAATAGCTTTACTCGGTCGTTAACTAGTGAGGAGAAGTTTGGGTCTGTTCAGAGAGCCAGCTCTTCTGGCACGGCTCCCAAAGAAGAGCCGGTTCTTTCAGCTCCCAAAGGGCTCTTAGTTTATTATCACCTGTTGTAATGTTGCGCGGGTCGGCTTTTTTTAACACCCGCCCCAAACCGACCCGTCAGGAGATCCAAACCGCCCCGCCCAACCTGCAAAACAACGCGTAGATAATGACCCAAAACCCGACCCGACCCGAGGAAAAAAACAAATAGTTTACAACACGTTTTGATCGATAATGAAATGCGTTTTGTAACTTTTAAATGTATTTGACTGGGACTACTTTTATTTATGGTAAAATAGTTAGTTGTGCACTCAGTTCATTTCCTGCATTGGAAATGAACAATAAATATTGTGGAAACCATATGAAAATGTGGACATAGGGGAAGACTATAAGACACAAGATGGACCTCAGTTCGGACCTTCTACTTGGACGAAATTTAACAACTGGACCTCGGTGACTCTTAATTGAATACCCCTGGTATAAACTATACAGTACAGATAAAGGTTTACCTTTACATTTTCTTTAAGGGAATGTATTCAGCAGAGTTTCAATTGAAATTAAAGTGTTTTGGGAGCATATTTGGGGGCATATTTAGGGTTTACACTATAAAAATAGGCATTTTAAGACATTTGTTTTACCAAAACACAACAACGCCTTTTTTCACTATACGCGGGAGCTCTTGGAACGTAACCCCAGCGAGAGGCGGGGTTTACTGTATATGAAAAATTTCAATCTGGGTTCCAACTTCATCATAACACAGAAACAGCCTAAGTAAAGATAGAAAAGGCCTTTTTTTTAACACATCAAAACATCACGTTTTTTCACTATACGCGGGTGCTCTTGGAACGTAATCCCCATGATAAGCGAGGGTTTACTGTAATTTAACAGGCATATCAAAGAAACAAGTGGGGAAAAAAAGACCTGTCAGATGTAGGCCTCTCTTGTTCCTCTCTATTTTTTCTCTATTCTTCCTCTCTGAAGCTAAAGTCTTCAGTGGGAGGAATGCCCCCATCATTGAGAAGTTTAAACAGAGCAAAAGCTGATTTTATCATCCAGTCCCTCTGGCAGCATTACGCCATCGCTGAAATGAGACGACTGGCTATATGCTACGGGTCACATCAGCTAAATGTGTGTGTGTGTGTGTGTATGAAGGAAAGTGCACAAAGCAACAAACATGAACCTGCTATTATTCTGGGCAGATGGAAAGCTAAAATATTCTGATTGGAATTTTCTAAAAAAATGCCCACACATTCTGTGAATCCTGTTAAAGACTGTGAATGCATGTCTGTTCATTTAAAACCATTACTTTTTTCCCCTTTGTGCAACTACTCTAACAACTTCTGCTACATTAATTATTGGATTAGTCTATATTTGTTTTGGTGTTAAATTAATGTATTGGTCCAGCTCCAGAACCATACGGGGGATTTACCCAGCAAGGGCAAATGGGACTGGCAGCATTTCCACTGGGAGTGAGAGAATTAAGGCTTAGTCTGTTTTTCCCTAGACTTATAACCCCAGGGAGCCATTTGACATTCAGCCCAAAGATTCATGATATAGCTAGAGTGCAAATCCACATGCACATGATGCTCCCAACGCCACAAAACAAAACAAAATAAAGGGTCCAGCAGGAGCATACATGCTCACAAAACCCATTCATCAATTATGTTGCTCTCTTCACATTACTGCTTTGGTTGTCTGCTCTCAATAATTAGTCATCAGTGCCATTTCAGCCCTTACGTTCTGTCTAGTGCTAAAGGTATTCAGGTTCTGAAACAAAAATCTGCAGGGTGGCCTGGTATAAAAATTCACACATTAAGCAGATGCATCAGGTCAAAACACTGTCAATTCACTTGAATCGCTCTACATGAATTCCTCATATCAGCCATGAACACAAAAATAGCAGGATATTGAATGATCTATTTACATTTTTTTCACAGAATATTGCTATTCTGGATGTCTATGTGATTGCGCATGGGTACATTTCAGCTGTCAGCTACAGTGCACTATAAGCTGCTGTGGCTATTCAGTTGCATAATCTGAGTTCACAAGCAAGGTCCGGCTAGAGTGCAGTCCATCCTTTCATTCATTCCTTCATCTTTGTTCCATCTTACTGACCCAAGTTTAAGTCAAACACTTCCACAAGCAAACATTAAGCTCAGTTTTATGGCTGTTCATATTGTTTAAGACTTTGCTATTTTGCTACTTCTCTGGATCTCTCAGCCATGCTGCAGATAAATGAGTGATTTAGGGTGCACTCAGCTTCTTCACCTTTAAGTCGCTCAACAAGAAAAAACAGAGCCAAATTAATCTCTCTTTGTTTAAACATTGTTCGTCACTGTAATGTATTTCACCATCACTACACTGGTTTATTGATGAAATGTTTAAAACTGTGACAAATTAGCTAATTCAGAAAACTATGAGGAATTCACAAGAGCTCTTGAATTGTGAGTCTGAAGGGTTAACAGACGTTCTAAATAGTTATTAAGGAAACAAATATATACATGAAAAAAATACTTAGAAAAAAATTTGAATTATTAGAACCAGCCCTAATTACACAACTGCATAATTTGATAAAAATGTGATGATGGCACTGATTAGCAAAATTCAAATAACACTGTGGTAACTAGTGACTACTAGCGGTTTCTGTGAATTTGTAGGGATTTCTGCAAACTTTTATTAGTTCAGCTCTAAGAAAAAATCCATGAATGACTGGAGCCCCGTAATTTGAAAATTGATCAGTCTAGAGCCATGACAAAAGTCAGCATCTGTGGCTTTTTAACACCAAAAAGACTTCAGATAGTTTTATGCTTTGATGTGAGATGCCAGCCATACTTGTTATGCATAGCAAATCTTAGGATAACAAAAATGTCTCTCTTTCGTGCATTCATTCATGTGTGGGTACCTCAGAGGTGCTTAGCAGTCTTGGGAATCGAACCCACGACTTCCTGATCGCAGGGCGAACGCCCTAACCACTAGACTACCAGCTGCCCCACACAGCTGGTATTATTTATACCTATGCATGCTAGAGGAAGACAACAGAACAATATGTCTGTCAAGAGTACTTTGAGCTGTAAAAAATTATGGTTATTCCTCAAGCAACCAAATAGAGAATACAATACAATTTTGAATCCACAAGAAAATTTGTTCCTATGCCGAACAATCCCATTTAAGCAGAAGAAAGTACCAGGAGGTCACTGCATGATGATACAAGAGAAATCGTTACAGTACTTAGGTATCAAGGTTAAACAATTTTACTTTCCACACACATACAAACATTTCTGGAACATTGACAAGTCGTTTTACACTCTGTAATCTCATTGGAGAAACATATTTCCATGTTTTCTAGTCAGCAGGGTCGGACTTGGTCCTGGCATTTTTGGTCCAGACGGCTCACCAGCATAACGCGAATGTCTCACTTTATGATGGCCCTAACTACCCTTCAACATCAGATCTGCACCAACTGTAGCTTTAAAAGGCTAAAAAAAGTCTAAAAAACACATCTTATTCTCCTCAGCTATCTTTTAAATAGCACGCCTACTGTACTTGAATCTTCTCTTATGGATTTTCTATGTATTCTCTTTTTGTGTTATTCTATTTTAATTTTTTTTCTATTTCTGTAAAGCACATCAAACGACCTTTGTGTATGATAATGTGCTATATTAAAAAATTTGACTCAACTTGATCATACATGGGCACCATTTATGCTGAGTGCTGGGAACATGTCCTTACCGCTTTCTGTTGAGGAGCATTGCATTCACACCACATTTGATTATTTGCTAAATTTTGTTTCCACCAGTTTTTGGTTGGCAAACACAACCAAAGATATCACCATGTTTATCTCATGCTGGGGTAGTTGCTGGCCCGGTGGTTAGGAAGTTGCCTCTGAAATTGGAAGGTCATATGGTAACGGGTGGTTTTTCTGTATGTTATTCAAGGGGCAATTAAACAAAATTCTTTATGAGACACCATGAGTAAAAGACACCTAAATGCAATTTTTCCTATCCATAGTCTGACCTCAAGGTGCTGGCTATTTACTCATCCCCAGAATTATTGAAGTTACAGTAGGAGGAAGAGTGTTTTTATATAAAGCCCCCAGCGAATCACCTTTGAGACTCAGACACACACTTAGTTTTTACGTCTAGGATGAAAACTTACTTGTTTAGTCAGGCTTTCTGTACATTTTTGCTGCAAGATGAAGGATGTAGTGCTGGGAAGTGGTGGCCACAGAAAATACTATTAATTTGGATGCTGGTGTTGTCGTCCCACCACTTCTCACATTCATTCAGGTATGCTGACAGTGGAGTGAGGGGATCACCAGTGTCTCAGGGTGCTCTCATATCTCACACCCATCGGCTCTGTCCTTTCTAGCTAAACTTGCATTCTTCACAGTTATAAATTATACCCTCTTAACTTAAACAGAACTAACTGTTTTCTCCACTGCACATATGTCTAGCCTTACTGATCACTACCTGGGTTCTAGGTCACCACCTCATCCCGGATCTGCAAACGCTGGGGTCCCTAGCCAAAAGTGTCCTCAACTGGTTTGGCTGGTGGACTAGAAATTCTCAAACTCCTCACTCAGACTCAAACAAAAACTACCACTCCTGACCCTTAACTGTACCTACTCTGTTAGCCATAGATGGCCAACCTGTTCAACAGTGATTATCTGTATAGAAACCCTATGGAGTATCTCCATAGAAACCCTCTTTCTCTCCAGACTGAACAGAGGAGAACAGGCCTTTGCACTCTCTTTTTCCTCTCCTCTGTTGCCCTTGCTCACTAGTGGCTCAGACCTGGATTCTGCTAAGCTGCTTTGTGAAAACATTGGTTGTAAAAAGCGCTATATGAATAACATTGAATTGAACTGAATTGACAGCTATTTAGACTGCAATTATTTTCTTGAAATTAAGGTATAGGTCTGTTTTTATTGGTCAAAAACATTGGCATATCTATTATCACTGGCTTGGGATTTGAATGCTGAACACCGTGTGCCAAACTGACAATTAGACTGATGGGTGTGTTGTCATGCACACAACACTGCACCTGAGTGGTCAAATGTACAAGTAGTTCACAAGCTCAGAGATAACATTTCAAATTTTCCAACTTGCAACATCGTTGACCAGCCATATGAAAACCACACTCTTTCAGATAATAATTTCAATATAAATAAGGTTAATCTTCTGACCCTACTGTCTAACTAACCAAATGCATATCCACATCGCTTAACTGATTTAAAATTGTGAATTCACCAGGTATTCAGAATTCCAATTAGAGGAAATACAGTTCCTCTGCTATGACAGTGAACATTCAGGTCACAAAATGAAAAAGTAGTTGTGGAGCCACCTTCTAATATCCCACACTGTAGCCAGAAGCCTGACTCTGCAAGATCATTTGACATCTATTATAAAAAATATCACTGTACATAATAAAAAAACACATATCAGGTGACAAGAACAGAAAAAACCTGACACACAACATAAAAAAACAAACCAAGAGGCTGATAAGAGGCCAATGTTGGCTTAGTGCTGGTCCATGAGAAGGAGAACAGGAGGAAGCTCTTATCACCAGAGAGCAATCCACTTAAAGGCTGGTGGAGCCTGCCCCCCTCTATCAGAGCATGTGAAACAGCAACAGCTGTCATGTAGGGGGAAAAAAAACACCACTACTCAGCTGATCACTAGCATGTACTTCACATAAATGTTTAACTGAGGTTTTATCATCAAATCATTCCATTCTAACTCACCAAGAACTCAGAACTTGATTGTTTCCCCCCAAAAAAGACAACATTTATTTAATTCACAGCTTTATTTAATTCCTATAGCTTTACTCCAAATATATTTTTTCTATAAGAATTTTTTTAAGTTTAGCCCTCTGAGCTAACTTTTTCAGTTTTTAAATTTCTTTATTATTACTTTCTTTGTACTATTATCTGTTTTTTTCTATTATCTTATTATTTTGTTTGTATGCATATTTTAAGCCTCATTACTTATTTTTCACTGCTTTGAGTTGAAATTGGTACTAAACTTTTGCATGTTTTAAATGTTTCAAATATTTGCAACTAATATTAACATTTTCCCACAAAAACTGTTTCTTGGAAATAAATAAATACATTTTTTTAAATTGTTTTTCAGCTGTTAAATTATATTTAGATCACTGATAAACAGAGCTTGTAATGAAGATATTAATTTTGGAAATTTCAAGATTATAAAAATTATTTATTGTTTAATGTAAAACATTCACCAACAAGTATTTACACAAATACAAGGTGCTAACCTTCAGTCGAAATTTCAACCCAATGCAGTTAAAAAGAAGCAATTGGACTTCTTATATAGATACAAAGAATATAAATTGATCATTCATCCATACAAAAATGATCAATTTAGCTTCAAGGGCCAAGCTTAAAAAAAAAAAAAAAATCATAATAATGCACTCTGTACTTGCCGGGGATAAGGTAATAATGGTGATGATGTTGGGATTGGTTTTCGGTTTGTGCACGGTTTGTATAAAGAGTTCCTGTGTTAAGGATGTGGTTGGTCAGTCTGCCCTCACACTACCCCTGACCTTCTCCCTGGTGTATACCTGTCCTTTGAGTTGGCTTTTGGAAAGTGTTTTGGCCCTCTTGCTGGTTTGTGTTTGTTTTTTGAAAATAAAAGCTTGCCTGAGAAAATGGAAATCCACGCCTGCGCCTCCTTCTTGGACCCACCGTGATGGTACTAGATTAGAAGACGCTGGGCCACAGACTTATGATGCATTTGTGGAATCTTTTATCCATTCTTTGTGCCTCTTTTGACCAAATGCATTACAAAGCTAAGAAAGCTTCTATTCCTATTAAGTAGAGTGTCTTATTGTTTTTTAACTGGTACGTGACACTGTTTCTAGGTTGATCCATCAACTGTTAGGATGGTTTAGCGGTTTCTGCCATGAACCACCACTACTTCTGTTTTGTTGTTTGTATATATTGCAGTTTGTATTTATTGTACTGTTGCTCAATGCTGAATTGTCTGTTGAATGTTACAGTCTGCAAGATGCACTCAAGTACGATTTTTTTCTTTGTACATGTGACAAATCTTGAATCTTGAAATGTCAAGTCATTTACTCCTAGCAATAATGGCACAAAATTGTACACATACAGCACTGACCAGGTGTGCTGAACCACTATCTGGACACTAGAAACAGTAAACCGGGCAAGACATAACAACACCATTAGCAATCACTTTGGACGGGCATCCGAGCTAATAGCACACTGTGCTGTAATTCTTTTGGACAGACTCAAGTTTTCTGGCTAAACTGAGAGGTTCTTGTCACAGCACTCAAACACAGACAAAAAATAATTAAGGAGGTAAGCTAAATATTACGTGGGTGGTCAGTTTATTGATTGTAAACAAAATAAAATGCGGGGATCTCTACTACCTTCATTAAACAGCTCTGGCTAATTGAATTTGAATCACATAATGCTTGCAGACAGACGTCACAACAGACAACAGAACTGAAACTCTCAAATGATCTCAGTAGCATATTTTAGATGTTCGAAACATCCCATCTATCCATGTGAGTCAGATAATACTTCTCTACTCGCGATCTAGCCTTGATACTGACGCACATTCGTATGAGCAATTCATAGTCAAAATGTAAACCTTTATTACAGTCCTTGTGGACTGAAAAGGAAAGCAGCTTTAACTGAAACCAAAAATACAGCCAATACATCTCTCTGGAACACATTCTGTTTAAAAAGACATAAAATGAGCTGACTTATTTACTATTATGTTTAAATGACTGAGAAGTAGAGCAAACAGTCCAAAACAACTAATAAATACACATGGTACTTTTCTTCTATAAAAGATTCTACAATGTTTTGCTTCAAGTAAAAGTGTGTCGAAAGAACAACGCTATTATTGGACAAATATGTTCAACCACTAGTGATATAACCTGACCCCTCACAGTAGACATTTTAGTACTACAACAGCCTGCCATAGGTATTCTCACACTCTGTGCCCTCAAGGCCCCAGCTTTGGGTCTGCCACCTGTTAGCACACACTGGTGCCAGTTTATCAGAGCTTGCTCAGACTAGAGGGATAAGCTGCCTGGCATGGAATAACAGATGGAGAAGCTCACCACAGTAGTCATGCTGAGAGTGCTGTTCAAACATCATTTCCCACCACATTTTAAACAGAAACCTGCTTACAGATGCATGCATGAATAAAACACTGACGGGCTTTTTCAACCAGCCTGAAATGCAGAGAAAGCCACATGTCTGCTGCAAGAATCCAGTACCTAGAACTACTGTTCTTCAGTTTTAGTATTATTATTATTATTAATAATAATTGTTTTTGTATTTGAATTTGGCACTTCTACTTCTACAGCAATAGTTCAAACATCAAAACATCCGGTATTATGTCCTGCAGTGCACTTATACATAAACTTTTGTTCAGTTGATCAGGGACCGAGTCTTGATAATTTAAAAATTCAATTTTTGTGGTTGATTTGGCTCTGTAATTTATTGGAAGAGAGAGGACCAGTCGATCGAGTTGCCATCAAAATGTGCTCCGGAGAGAGAGTCTGACATCACAATTAAGCAGGCTGGAAAGGGACAAAACTCGGGAGTACGGGAAAAACATGGAGAAAACACACAGCAAACTCATGAACTTCAAAATACTAAAGATCAAGTCAGTTATTTAAAAAAAGATGTCTATCACGGTTTGTTGTGGTTCAGTTAAAACTAATCAGCCCGTAATTGCAGCTACGCGTTTAGCCGTCCTTAACCATAAATGGCTCGGTAAGAGGCAGCAAGCTTGTTCCCTCTTGGTGATCAAGCAGTCAAGCGGTGAGCACTGAATCAAAAGGTCGCTGTGAAAAAAATAGAATTTTTTTTGTGGTTTCCACAGTGTGTGCAAAAACAGATTATATAACAACCATGCAATCACACTTCACATTTTCTTACGGAAATGAAATTTTTGCGACAATCTGTAAACATGTTTTATTATTTAGCGTACTTGTGATGTGACTCTCCGCTGAACACATGTACATTGCATCAAGCCACAGCACGTTGAATGCATAGTAATTTTACACCAGTGGAGAAAGTGTTCAAAAGACAATCAGAAAGGGCTAAAGACAGGCCAGAGTAAGCCTTATTTCTGGTAGCAGTAATGTCGTGCTATGATAACTAATGCTAGCTCATTTAGGTGTGTACCACAGCTGCATGTCAACTGCACCTTTTTTTCCCTGTGCGTTCTGTGACCTCTCCCTCCCATATCAACCAGTCAGATCTGTTAATACCCTGTGTTATGAATCCTCATGGTTTACTAAGTAAGCATTGGCTTACTGCCTTGAAAACCTGAGCCCATATTCCAACACTATCATCTGCAACAAAAAAGTGACCATGTGCTAACAATCTGTGATATTTTAATTACATACTAAATCCACAGACTAAAGAAAACATCTGAATAAAAGACAAACTAAAGAAAACATCTGAATAAAAGGGTAGAGCAACATAAGTGCAAAAGCTTCCAGACAGGTGAATTCCATTAAGCAATTATGCTGTCCTTTTATGTTCTGTCACATGCATAAAAATGCTGAGCAGGCTCAGTTTACCTCCATTTTAGATGGCAACATTAAACAACTAAGTGACTTTGAATTCCATTCCATCAGTCACTAGAGTGCACATCGAGTGGCTGTAGGACATAAACCATATGACGTGTGGTTTACACAAAGAGAACAGTACAGGCCTAAACACTAGACCCAATGAGTGAGGAGATCTGGTGGCTCTGCAGTGCTGTAGAGGACATTTTGTTGGCAAAAAGGGAAGGGTCACTGTAAACATTTCTCTCCTGATGGGAGTGGTCTCTGCCCCATGCACAGGGCATGCCAGGTCACTAATTGCTTTGATTATATGAAAATTATGTAAACCATATGTTTATGCATTTCTTTGAGAAAATGTGAAGTGTGACTGCATGGTTGCTATAAAACCAGTGTTTGGTGACACCCAAACTTTGGTTTTACGGGCAAAAGGCAAAAAATTGTGTTAAAGTTTATTTTTAATTTGATTTCAATCCAGTGATCTTTTGATTCAGGTGCCTGCGCTCTACTGCTGCACCTTCAGGGGGCGTGGACCTGCCAGCTCCAAGCTGTTTATAGTTAAAGACGGCTGAAAGCACACAGCTACATTCACAGGCTAATAACTTTTGATTGAACCACAACAAACAGTGACATATCTTTTTTATAACTGACATGAGCTTTGCTGTCTTTAAGTCTGGCACAATGAAAACCTGTGTAACAACACTAATAAGGTGCTGGGCCACCCCAAGCCACCATTACAGCTTCAGAGCTTCAGTCTGGAGAGATGGAACACCTTTCTTCAAAAAGATATCCCTTTGACTGGTATTGTAATAATGTTGATGGAGAGTGCTTTATAGCAAATTGGTCCAAAATGTAATTTGGGTTGCGATTACTGGTCACTAAATGGTTTGATGAAGATAAAACTGCAATTGATTTGTTACGGCCATCACAGTCACCAGAATTACAGGGTCCATGCCAAGATGCACTGAAATGTTTCTGTTGGTTTGTAAGTGCCCAGCCCTTTACTAAGACTAAGATGTTTCTTCCTTTAATCTTTCACCTGTCTGTATAATGTAATTACTGTGAAGAACTAAACAATGATCAATTCTTGCTAGCTGGGACTTGCAACAGGCATAATTCAGTGCAGATTACAGTTTCTAATGTGAATTTCCTGAGTACTCAAGTAGTTCAACAGAGCTCTGATGACAAAAGTGGGCATGACACTGCAAACTAGGGCTCCTGAAACAGGAACTGCTCACATCCTCTTCCTCTGGGTCAGTTGTCCCAATGCATTCTGGCCTATATAAGCACATTTCAGATGAGGCCATGTAGGAAGCAGAATCTGGAGAGCCAACAGTCAGTGGTGTACTTAAGAGACAAAGTGCTGTAAAATGCTAAGTGTCAGTAAATGTAAGTACTCACAGAATTACTATTATAAAACTGTGTACAAAAGCATAAGATGACCAATTTGTTACTACAGGTGGGACTACAGATACCTAAAACACTACAGAACTTGAAAAAATTACAGGGCTAATTACATCAGATAGACCGACTAAAGCACTTAAAAAGATCACAAAAAACCCATTTTAAAGGAGAAAATCTGTTGTAATTTGTTTGAGCAACAGACACAAAAGGAAAAGTTGTTTCAAGTCCGAATGCCCTCTCATTTTGCCGAAGAGTCAAACAAAATCGAGCTCCATCCTAAGGCTTCATTGTCCTGACAGAATTGGCAAGGTAAATGCACAAACTGGCTTTTGTCAGACACATATGGTGACCCAGGGTTTGCAGAGGGAAAGGAGAGCGAGGAGAAATCAATACTGATCCAGGATAAATAACACCGAGGGGATTACATCAACTCTCTAGAACGGTCTAAAATGATTCACGTCCACCCCCTCACTAAAGATACAGCAGACTGTCTCTTCATGAAAAGTAGGAAAAAAACAAGTTATTCTCAGGACTTCTAAGAAGTACTGTTTTACTTCTGTTACAAAAAACGGGATTTAAACAAATCTGAAGGCATAGCTTAGAAATACAATTATTTATTCACTGGCTGGATAAACAAAAACAGTAGAGCATTTTGACATCTTTGAGATAATACTGATAAAAATAAGAATTTAATTTTCATGTTATCTTAAAAATCATTATGCTTTCTACACCATGACACAACATGGACAATGACATGCAATCCAATTGGTAAAATTAGTGACCCAGAACATGGCCTACACATTAACTTATTCAGATTGGATTACATTCAACAATTTTCCAAAATGATGGAAATGTCTGGGATTTTTCATCATGGTGGCCAGCAATACTCAACCACTACAGTAATCTGTAAAAAAATGTTCATACAAATAGATACTGAAATAACTTACGACCCATGAGCTTCAAGCCACTTCTGAGCATCTTCAGTGGTTTATTTACTAGTTAGACATTTAACATAATGCTCTTCCCTCTTTAATGACCTGCTCAATTCTCAGAGGTTTCTCGGTGAATGATGCCGCTTGAAATCTGCCAACCTGTTTCAGCTACCCAGCACTGTTTGGTTTTTGGGTGAACTTTGCTCTGTTTGACTTGACGTTTTGCTTTTTGAGCAAAATGTTTTACAGGACAGAAGTGTCTTTCAGTAAAAGGGCATGCTAACAAACTCACAGTGGAAGAGGAATGCAACCTCTGATCAGTAGTATTCAGGTAAATCTGCAACAAGGTAATCACTTTAGTAAGGCATGAAAAGCACAAAAACAGAGACAAACCAGATTCCATCTAGGCTACATGGCAGTAAAATAAAGGTAAAGAGTAAGCTGTAGAAAACATTTACCAAAAACATGAACGAAAGTCCAAGCAGATGTTCTTATTTAGTGTGTTAAATACAAATTGCAATTATATAACAAGGCTCCAAGCAGATCTGAATCACATCATAAAAGTGCTTCTAATATGAAACTGTCAGAAATAAACTGTTCATTCGCTGCTAAAACTGAAAACACTTTTATGCATGTTAGGCTTTCATTAGAGAAGAATGACAATACTGGAATATACTGGTATTAGCATATAATTGGTTAAAAATATATACAGTACTTGTACACCTTACACTCCAAAAGCACCTGCATATAGAGAAAAGCCACGAATATGCTATGTGGTATTTTTATAGTGTAAACTCTAAATATGCCCCAAAATATGCTGTCAAAACACTTTAATTTCATTTTAAACTCAGCTTAATACTTTACCCGTATAGAAAATGTAAAGGTAAACTCGTATCCGTACTGTACAGTTTACACTGAACTGCTGTCTCCCGTAGTGCTAGACTGTAAAATACCGATGTTACCCCTATATAGACTGTATTGTAATTCATGCATGTGTGTTTTCTTTGGCATGTGCTGTCATTTTCTTTGGTATAAGCAGGGTAAATACAGTAATAAATTCATTTCATTTACAGTAATAAAAATACAGGGTTTTAAGAAGAACAAAACAAAAAACACGAGAACACTCGAGATAGCTCCACGAGGGAAATTCTGGACTGGGTCTGCCAGAGGTGTGTCACAGGGCAGCAGCCAATCAGCAGCAAGGAGGAATAAGTAACATATTTTTAGGTATTTTTTTTACCACATCACATATTCGTGGTTTTTCACTACATGCGGGAGCTTTTGGAACGTAAGGTGTACAACGGATCAAGAATGCAGCAGCATGTCTTCTCTTCAAGTTCCCTCACGTCACTCCGCTGATTCTTCTCTATTCTGGCCCCTAAATGGTGGAATGTATGTCCACTGGCTGTCCGATAAGCAGTGTCATTCACTGTCTTCAAGCACTGACTGAAGACCCATCTCTTTGAGAAACATTTAAATGAGCACGAGCTGAAAATGTCACTTAAGTTATGACCAGTACTCAAGCATTTCAAAATGTTTTATTTACACTTTTGCTACAAGCACTAGCCTATCACTTTAAAATGTCTTGCAATTGTATTTTTGTCTTTTTACCATATTGTGTATTTCTATTTTATAGGTATCATAACTGACTTTTATTCTAACAGTATCTTGGAGCAAAAGGATTTTGCACAAAAGAACTAAATAATTTCCAGACTGATTTCTTTCTAACTTCTCTTCTGGCTCTTAACTATGAATGTAACCCTATTACAAAAAAATCTTCCCTAACAGACAATTGCATTCTTTCGAACTGTATGTTGATCAGCAGGAATGCTGGAAGAGGGTGTGCTGTGGGTGCGTCAGTTCTCCCTTGAAACTGCGAAAAAATATATATATTTTACATTTCTAAAAGTATTAAAAAATAAGAAAAACTGTTGTAGGGTGTTGTGCGGTTCTGTGTATTTTCAGAATCTTCAGTAGCTGAGCATTGTTTAAAGTTCTGTATTTTTATCAAGGTGAGCCAAATAGCTTCCTTCAAAGTTGGCCAGTTTGGAACATGTCACTAAAACACAAGCAGCCTGAAGTCCCAGAGAGATGTAAGTGCATGCAGAATTGCCTGGTCCATGCCCCAAGCAACACAATATTGCTTTTTAACCTTATGTTAATGATTTGGTTTCTCTTGGTAGCTGCATGGGTAATCATCAGCACATCTGACCTGTAAAAGATACACTATATGGACAAAACTATTGGGATGTCTCAGCATTACACCAACAGGGACTTTAATGACACAACATTCAAATACATAGACTTTAATATGTAGAATTGGTTCCCCTTTGCAGCTATGACAGCAAGAACTTTAATGATATTGCATTTAAATACACAGAGTTGAATATGGAATTGGTCCCCCTTTGAAGCTACAACAGCTTCCACTCTTCTTGGAAGGCTTTCCACAAGATGTTGGAGTGCTTCTGTGGGAATTCGTGCCTATTTGTTCTGTAGAGCATTTATTAGGTCAGGTACTGGAGTTGGATGAGAAAGCCTGACTCGCAATTAAAGGGGCATTTGGTGGACACCCTTATCCAGAGCGACTGACAATTATTAGTTACAGGGAGCAACTGAGAGTTATGTGTCTTGCTCAAGAACACAATGGAGAAAGTGGGGTTTGAACCTGCAACTTTGTGGTCATCGGGTTCATAGGCAAGTGTTTTACCCACTAGGCTACTACCACCCTAATGGTCCAGTTCATCCCAAAGGTGCTGGATGGTGTTGAGGTCAGCGCTCTGTGCGGGCTAGTGAAGTTCTTCCACACTGAACTCCTCCAACTACGTCTTTATGAACCTTGTTTGTGCACTGGGGCACAGCCATGCTGGAATAGAAAAGGGTCTTCTCCAAACTGTGTCCACAATGTCCAAAATCTCCTGGTCTGCTTGATTTTATACACCTGTGGCAATATATATGATTGAAACAATAATTCCCAATACTTCTGTCCATACAGACTTACACACAAACTCTGCCTTACAATATTAGATAATAAAGCCTTTAACTATACTAGGGTAATTTAACTTGTAGCTGCTGATGGTACATGCTCACAACCGCTAATGTCTTAAGTATTATTATGTTTGGAGGGGCTTCCATGCTGGTAGTGTTACTCAGTTTGTTCAACAGATGATGTTCCATTTTCTATAAATATAGGCAAAATGGACCACTATGCTGGTGTGGTTGCACCATACACTCGAGATTCAAAAGGCAATCAGTCTGAATCTACACTTCTGTGAACTTCTCAATCCTTGGTAATAGGCAACATTGGAACATATAATGTCTAACCTTCATAATGTTTGGGTTTATTATGCATCATGGCAAGTTTCAAAACTTAAACCTCAAAACAAACTTCTTGTACAGAAGCGTAGTCTTAATAGCAGCCTCTGTAAACCCCACTTTTATGAGCTACATAAGCATGACCGGATGTAATTTAGCTTTGCATCTTCTTGGTTAGCACAAATGTACAAATTCCAGATCCTAGGCACCGTGCAAGCAAAGTAATCAACTTTTTAGATGTCAAACGCTGCTACAGAAAGATCACTACGCTGATATACGCTGAATGCAAAAGAATTTGTGAAGGCAATATAATCTGCACTGGTTTATCTAAAACTCAGCACTGTTCTATAGGTCAGATTAGGACAAGCATGTGGGTAGCAGGACTTCACAATCCTGCATCATCCCCTTTATGGATAATGGGGACTTATCTGCTCATCATATTCATAATAAGATCCATAGTACGAAATGACGACAATACAATCATGAGACCACTGTGACATTGCATTTCACCCTGGAGCTAAAAAGGCACAAAAATTAATAATGTATAGAGCCTTCGTTTGAAATCTTGCTACGCTAGCAGCTTCTCAATCTTCTTAGAAAACAACTGCCATATTGACTTGCATAAGTATAAATTAATGGAATCAACAGAACAAACCAACCACCACAGTACAGGCTAACATGAAAAGACAATCACATCACAACTAGCCATACTGTATCTCAGTCCTGTGATATCTGCTAAAGCTTATTAATAAAAGACAGTTGGCAAGGTTACCTGTTGGTGTATGTGTACAGCAAGAGTAGTAGAGAAAAAGCACAGAAAGCCTTCTGAGTGTGATCCTGCTAGCCACATTCACGTAGTCCTTAAAAGCTTCATGCTATAAACACTGTAAATAAACAGCAGAAAACTAAGGTAGAAAAACGGGAGAGGAGTAAGATCGCAGTTTTCATTCGTCTGAGTTTGCCAACACTGGCTGCACCGGAAACAAGGCACTGGTAGGACAGTGTGTCCGTCACCATGAACAACGCTGCCAAACCAACCACAGTGTTCTAGAGCGGGTGCTTTATGGGCAGGCAGCATGCTGCTGGAGGACACAGCCAGTACTAAGTCCTTTGTGTGCCTTATCAGCAGGGATTAGCCAGAAGGGGAGAGGGAAAGTGCCTGCAGATCTTGCAGGTGACGGCCTCTATGCCCACTGCTTGGCCGTTCACGTTGCTATTTCTGGTACTGGAAACCCTATCACACACAAACACACACGCTCACTTGTGAAGATAAGCACTACATTTTAAAACTACTCCAGAGTAAGGAACACTTTAATTTGTGTATAAACAGGTTTGGTTCTGTATCAGAACCATAACCTGCATGACAATAATGCATACTTTAAATTCTAGTAAGGAAGTTTTAGAAATAAACCCATTTGTCACTTGTATCTTCATTTGTACCAATTGTAGTTTAACTAGACTAGTTTTACTAGACATACCCTGTGTTCGAAAAGTGCACACGTTCACTCGTTCACTCCATAGTGTTTGCTATATAGGGGGCTAACTAGTGAACAAGAGGAGGTGACGTTTAGTTAATTTCGGACACTCGGGATGTTTACTAACTGTTGCTCAATTAGTGCCCCGGATCTTGGCAATTTATCTCTGTTGCATAAACACACGTCATATCTCTAGTTCAGACACAGCCATGAGGCGGGGTCTGGCAGGCACGGTGACGGATAGATCCACCCGGGGGGCACTACTGTCCACCACGGAGAGAGAGAGAGAAAGAAAGTGCAAGTGTGGCTGAATCTCCTCCGTTTGAAACCCCACTTCCCCCCCGTCTCTCCTCCCTCCGCCTCGCTCCTCTTCTTGACTTTCGCGGGATAACAGTAGTGTAGAGTGTGTCTGAAAAGTGCACTTGTTCACTACGTAGGGCACAGCAGAAGAAACCCACCGTGCATGATGGTACATGTGTATTCATGTAGTGTACAGTGTCTGGACACTAGATTTTGGCATGACGCATGGCGTTTTTGTGCTGCCCTGACTAGTGGGTGAAATTGACGGTTGGAATTTCGGACACTACTACAAAATGGCTGATTGACTACATAGTGCCCTACATAGTGAACAAGTGCAATTTTCGGACACAGCTTATGACATTTTTATTTTCATATAATTTGAATACTAGATTGCCAAAAGTATTCGCTCACATGCCTTGACGTCGGCACACCCTTTGCAGCTATAACAGCTTCAACTCTTCTGGGCAAGCGCTCCACAAGGTTTAGGAGTGTGTTTATGAGAATTTTTGACCATTCTTCCAGAAGCACACTTGTGAGGTCAGACACTGATATTGGACGAGAAGGCCTGGCTTGCAGTCCCCGCTCTAATTCATCCCAAAGGTGCTCTATCGGCTTGAGGTGCAGGCCAGTCAAGTTCTTCCACACCAAACTCACTCGTCCATGTCTTTACTGACCTTGCTTTGTGTTCTGGTGCACAGTCTTGTTGGAACAGGAAGGGGCCATCCCCAAACTGTTTCCCCAAACAGTTTGTGGAACTGTTTTACAAAGTTGGGAGCATGAAATTGTCCAAAATCTCTTGGTATGCTGAAGCATTCAGAGTTCCTTTCACTGGAACTAAG
>JBBPCX010000016.1:5844743-5856313 GCA_037974365.1 Hydrocynus forskahlii
TCCCAAGCCTTCTCTGAATCATTTAGATGTTCACTGGCAAACTTTAGACTGGCTGTACATGTGCCTTCTTGAGCAGGTGGGCACTGCAAGATTTCAATCCATTATGATGTAGTGTGTTACCAATGGTGTTCTTAGTGACTGTGGTCCAAACTGCCTTCAGATCATTAACATGCTCCTCCCGTGTAGTTCTGGGCTGATCCCTCACCTTTCTCATGATCGTCCTCACCCCATGAGGCAAGATAATGCATGGAGCTCCAGACTGAGGGCTCCAACAGTTGTCACCTTCTCAGCAAGCTTCTTGCTGATGGTCTTGTAATCCATTCCAGCCTCGTGCAGGTCTACAAGCTTGTCCCTGATGTCATTTGACAGCTCTTTGGTCTTGCTCATGGTGGTGGAGAGGTTGGAATGGACGGAACTGATTCTGTGGACAGGTGTGCTTTATACACATAATGAATTAAGATCAGGAGTATCTGAAATTGATAGCTTGATCGTAATCTGTGTGCAACATGGGCACACAGCCAGTCTGTGGGAGCCAGAAGTCTGGCTGGGTTGTAGGGGATCAAATACTTATTTCACTCAATGACACGCAAATCAATTTATAGCTTTTATGTAACATGTTTTTTCTTGATTTTTGGTTAATATTCTGTGTCTCTCCATAAAAAGAAAACTACCTCATGAATTGGAGACTGTTCATTTGTTTGTAAGTCAGCAAACTTACAAATTCAGCAGGGGATCGTGCTGTTAATCAGAATACTCTCAACAGGGACTGAAGCGATGATTTTCAATTTACCAACATCTTGCCACTTGGCCACCACTTTTTTTCAGAAACTGAAAACTTTATTGATAAAGATTCGAGAAAGGTGTGGCAGCAAGGCAGGGTTTGAACCCGTGATCTTCAGTTTAGAAGACGTTTTACCACTTGGCCACCATGCCTGACAAATGCATGCTGAGATGATTCATTAAGCCACGTACATGTTATTGTCCTTTTTATCAGTTGTATTGACCTTATAGGTCCACTTTTAGTGTTCAGTTACAGGCGAGGGTTTCTCGGTTTCTCTAAATCAGGAGTCCCCTTTATCCAGTATGTCATCCAGGACCACCAGTGGGCAGGCAATATTTGTGGCTGTAAATGTGAAAAAATAGCTTTTTCTTTTGGGATTGTTTTGCCTTACAGTGAGCTGCATGCACCTCTTCAGTGGAGATGGATTAAAAAAATTAAAGTTGTCTCTTAAAACTATTGCAAACAGTGTCTCAGTCATCGGCGTAGTTGTAATTTAATGCAGCTTTATATATACTATTTACACATTTTTATACTTCCTATCACCACTGATGTGGACAGTTCTGAATGACTTATGATTTATATATAAATTTGAAAAAATGGTGGCATTCCCCTTTAACACAGGCTTGACAGTGAAAATAGTTGGAATTTGAATGGAGTCCTCATACTTATCATATTAAATATTTTCGAATAATATGTTATTATATGGATTACAGAAACTCTTCTAGTTACTTATAGAGTTCTCCTTGTTGTTTTGCAATATTTTCCATTTACATTACATAATTATTTCATAATTATTATGTAATTGCGTAATTCATTACATTCACATTTATGTCTGTCCAACTTTTTCGTGTTTGCTTTGATTATATAAAATGACAAAAAATGGGTCAAAAATGTAAAACACTCAGTGAAGCAAGTTTGCTCAGCAGACTTAAAATAATAATAAAAGATCTCCACTTCAAACAAACACAAATGTGGCATCAAGGTGTAGAGTTTAGAATCTGCACTTTCAGCAGTCTTGTTAAAATGAGCTAGAGAAAAGTAATGAAAATGAACATACTTTTGTCACCACAATGCATGCTGTTTCCAAGTGTTAATAATTTTATGCTTCGCTTTCCTCACAGACCTAACATATTGTTTCTCTCTGCTGTCCTCACATGTTCTCTGTGAAGCAGCTGTGCTTATACTTGTAATTTTTGGGTTTCTTGTTCTGGTATAAGCAGACAAAATATCTCAGTAAAGGCTCCGTCTCTGGCATTTCTTTGCACGTTTCTGACTGAAGCTAGTTTGTTTGACTCATTCATTCAAGATGTGTTTCTGCTTTAACAAACCACTTAGGTCAGGAGAAACTTTTAAAAATGGGTTAGGGTCAGAGCTATCATGCTTTGTGGAGCCAATGTGGCTTTGCTTAGTGGAAAAAACTCTGATAATCACTAATCTGAGATTTTTTTGTCCAAGGAAGAAGCTCACATTTCTGGTGTTTTGATCATTGGGATCCGTAAAGACGCCCGCTCCCACGTGCTTCACCTTTCAAGGAACAAACGCTACACCTTGACCCCAGAGAAGCTGAAATGGGATAAATTCAAGCTAACATACAAGTAGGCTTTCCAAATCATCTTTTTTTTCAAATATTTAATCATAATATTAACATCCAAATTGTTTTCATTCCTGCCAAGACATTTTGCTAAATACTTCATTTTGTATGTCAGACAGAAAATTACAAATGCATTTTCTTCTGTTAGTTGTGAACCAGGGGTCCTTTTCTTGCCATATCATGCTAATATTCTGCCTAGATCATGACGTGAACTTGACTTCTTCACACACTGTTATCTGCAAAAATGGACAGAAGGATGCAAAAAACAATGTTATCAGCCTTCTATTAGCAGGATTTTTGGCAAGTGTGTCAAACTGTATCAGAAGCCACATAAGTGCGTTTGTATTTGACCTTATCAACTCAACACAGCTCGTGATTTGGTCATTAGGAGTTAGGTAATTAGTGGATAATTGGAGATCGTACTGCAAAATTGTCATGCCGAAATTTGACAATATGCATTGTGGAGAATAAGCAAATATGGTGTTTGATGTAACTTTATTGTTTATTGTGTTCAATCAGTGCTAAGCAACAACAAAATCCAGCTTACATGTCATATTTCATTCGTCCCCTGCCTTCGATTCAAATTTTGATCAAAATATTGTGCGAATGTTGAATTCCTTTCAGTCTTACTTTGTTGAGCCCTGAATTGTCTATCAAACTGAATCATGAGTTAACAGTATTATCACACCCCTACTTGGTAGTGATATCTGCCTTATAGTTCTGGTATAAAAGTCTGTATGTATAAATTGAAATTTTTCACCAAATGGTTCTTTTAATGCTCAATTTTTGAAGCCTGCAGAGTGACAAGTCAGGGTTACAGTCTTTGGTGTGTTTTTGCAGACTGCTGTCCTTCCCCAGAAACCTGATGAATGTCAGTGACACACGAAGGGGCATCGCCAAAGCCTTTGCTATGTGGAGTGACGTGTCACCGTTCAGCTTCAGAGAGGTTCCTGCTGATCAGGATGCCGACATTAAAATCGGTACAGACGCAGACTGGAATGGAGTGCAGCCATTGTTACTAAATTTCTTGTGCATGGAAGCAAATGAGGCAGACCGCAGTAAAGCAGAATGGAACTGGTTCCATTTGTCTGAAACAGCAGTAAATCACATAATTGACAGAGATGGGGATGTTTATTGTGTGATGTTTATAGCAATTAATTTCTTAGTAACCCCCAGAAAATTACAGTTATATGCTACACTATTTAAAAGTAATTGCATAATTAATTACATAGTTAATTACATGATGAAATTTGAACAGTTATTGATACTGATACTGCTTATCTATACTTATCAGTACTGTTATTGACACCATTATCCAAAAAATGAAGAAATCAAACTAATAGATGTGGAAGGATTCAGCAGTAATTTTATTATTCCTTTTTTGGAGATTTTTTGTCAAGTTGAAATGTTTCTTGTGTTTCTGTCATATATAATGAGGGAGGAACAGTCACTACAAATGTCTGGTCACCAAATGTGTGTTGGTGATGGTTCGCTACTGTCCCTCCACTGATCCAGTCCAGTCTCAACTATTTGAAAATGGTTAAAAATGGACAGCTATGTTAGAATGTTTTAACACTGCATAAATGCAGAAGCGAGTTCTGCTGTTGGTCAATAGTTAGAAAAACACGTTTGTGAAATCTGTATATTGTGTGCTAGCTCAGTATGCTCATATTGGTTTATTTTTTTCTTAAAGTTTTCCATATGCACGTGGCATGCTTAGCACAGGTGGGATTAATTCGAAAACAGACCAGATAGATCAGGCCACCATTAGCCCATAACCTGCCCAGAGACAGAAACTAAAAAATAAATAAATAAAATGAGCAAAATCCAATAAAATGAAAATTTGTGGACTAAATTTGGCAATGTTTGGGACATTCTGGGTCAGAGTCAAAAAGCGTGTCCCTGGGGGATTTGGAAATTGTTGTCAGAGTTCTTGTCTGTGACTAGCGTCAAAGAAATTTCAGTCAATCCCCATGAATGTGCACCTTAGGGAGACATTTAATGTTGCTTCCAGCATAAATTTCCAGAGCTGACTCTTCAAATTTATGCTCCTTTGGGCCATTTACAGCTTCTGGAGAGCGTTTCTTACTGACCTTGAGTCTGTTGTCTATCTTGGAAAGCTGATTATGACTCAGGGTTCCTCGTTGGCAGGCTTCTACCCTGTAAACCATACAGACTGTCTGCAGTCCTACCTGCATCACTGTTTCGACGGCATCACTGGTGAACTGGCCCACGCCTTCTTCCCCCCGACCGGAGAAATCCACTTTGACGATGATGAATACTGGATTTTGGGAAACATGCGCTTTAGCTGGAAGAAAGGCCAGTGCTTTTGAAGTGTGCACATGCATGTCTTTAACAGTGGATTACTGTTTACTTTTCAGTCTCTCTCTCTCTCTCTCTCTGTCTCTCTCAATGATTTACCTGAAATTTACACTGATTACCCCAGTGGCACTTATGGCAACTTACAAGGTTAATCAGAATTCACCAGAGTAAATTAAGTGGTGTGAGGTTATTATGAAAACATGCAGCACATCCATGCTCAGACAGCTTGGCTTTTTTCTGAAAACAGATTTTTTTCTGATTTTCAGGGTTTATTTTATTAGAAGACAGGAGGCACAGACTGAAACAGTCTGGTTTTTTTTTGAGCCAGGCCACTCTGAGTTGTAAATAATTAGAAAACAAACTGAAGTCTTGGCCTCAGAATCAAGAATATAAAAACTAAAAGGTCTGTATTAGTATTTAAGAGATCATTAAAAGGCCTTAGATTGTAGCTTCTTCTTATTAGATGCCTGTATGAAAACAAGACCTGAGAAAATTGCCCAGAATTGAACACAGAAGCTGAAAAAACTCTAAAACTTTTTCATATGTAATTACTATGATGTTACTGCATGTGGTTATTCTTTGGAACAGGAGTCTGGCTGACTGACCTGGTGCATGTAGCAGCTCATGAAATTGGTCACGTTTTGGGTCTGATGCACTCCCAGAACCCCATGGCCATAATGCATCTCAATGCTACACTGACAGGACGCAAACTCATAACACAGGACGACGTCTGGGGGCTACATCGACTATATGGTAACTTATAAACAGAACAAACCAATGATCTGAACATGCTAATCAAGTTGAAAGTAAGCAATTCTTAAATAAATCTTAAATGGAGGACAGAGGTGTCGAGTGCACCCTCATACAACACTAGTTACAGTTGCACTGATTTCCAAAATTTCTCTATAATTTATTTGTTGAAATGTAAACACGGTTGTGCAGAATGGTTTGAAGTTAAGTGCTCCATTGTAAAGAAACCGAGTCAGAATTAAGAGTGGTGGTAGTAGGAACCAAATGTCTTAAGTCTTTAACGCTTCTAAAAGCTACTGCAAGTACATTGCCTGATGCCTGAGACATAATTCTGAGAAGGTTTTAGCCTAAAATGTATCTAGAAAACTCTTCATTTTTCCAAATTTACCACCATTTTAAATTTATCAGCGTTACATGTAAAATTCAGCTGACAGATACAGGTTTGCAGGTCATTTTGGGTAGCAAATAAAATTCGCTTGAATGGATAATTTTACACCAAACCATCTGACTGACTGAATTATGCAGAAATTTTTGAAAACCTGTGGAATTCTCTTTTGAAAACCTGCGGAATTCTTGTTCTCTTGCCTGGCCCATTTCTCCCTCCCTTCCTAATACCTCCCTCCTTTCTCCCTCCAGGATGTTTGGATAGATTATTTATCTGTCCCGCTTGGGCCAGGAAAGGCTACTGTGAAAGCAAAAGAAAGCTCATGCAGAAGCATTGCCCCTACAGCTGCGACTTCTGTTATGGTAAGAGCAGCTACTGGTGCCAGTTATAGTTTTTGTGAACTAGACATTAGGAAATAGACTGACATAGAGTCATAGAGCATAGAGAGAGTACTGGGGAAACACCATGCAAAGGAACAAAGTCATAAATTTATTAGCTGATGAGTAGGACCTGGATTAGGTGGTAATTAAAGACCCAACATGGTTGCTTTTTAATGTCTGTTCAAAATAAAGATTTCAGCAAACCATTTAATACTTTTAAATCATATTTTAAAATATTCCAAAAAATTATATTCCTTCTCTGTGTCCCTGCTTTCTTCATTTTGCCATGCGTGCGGGAACCTTAATATTCATGACAGCCTCTACATCAAAATACTATAGCTCCTTTCTTTCTCCAGAGGCACAGCATCACATAAACCCAATCTTAGACGTATAACCCTGAAAAGAACACCAGTTCAGAACACAAATGGGATGAGATGGTTACTTATAGATATCTACAACTTTGTTCCAAATTAAACAATGCCCCAAATACTAAACATACTTGATGTCTATGATTCTCCAACCAGGACTTAGAGGTGGACTGCTCTGCACATTTTAGTATTTGTTCCTGCTGTTAACACACCTCTTTCAACTAATCAGCTCCTTAACAACCGCCTCCGGAGTCGAAGTGGGCATGTTCAAGCTAGGAATAGTCACTAAAATCTGTAGAGTAGTCGGCCCCCAGGATAAGATTAGGAAAACACTGCCTTGTGTAAGAGCTTTTAAGGGCCCATAACACTTTTTAAAATTTTCTCTGACATCCACTTATAACATCTGTGTGGGTTTATGTACCAAAAGCACACGCCTGCTACATTTACTTGACCACCTCTTAGTATCCCTTAGAAAAAAGGCTATTTTTGGAAAAAAGCAACGCAAAACAGTGTATATGTAAATATGATGTTTGTGACATGAGAAAGCAAACTTTTTGTTCCATAAATGCACTGTATGGACTGGGAAGTGAACAGTCTCTATGGAAATTTTATCAGTGTTTACATAGTACGTCAAAGGCAGACAGGCTCCGCCAGTAAAATGAATATCAGCAGTGTATATTTATCATTTTGTTATCATTTTTCATCGCACTGTTCCTCTTCAATATGTAGGGCTTTTGTAGTTTTGGTAACTAAATTTCTTTTAGTGTGCAGCCTTTAGCTACATGAGTACTTACTAACAGCCTTTTATCAGGTTCATCAACAGGTAATAATCCTGAACACTGTTTGTTGTTGTCATCAGTTAACCACATCCCCTTTGTTACACATGCTTTTGAGACTTAGACTTTAGAAATGAATGCCTTATAAATGGTCTACATATAGTAGTTAAGTAAAACATCAAAATATTTTAATATCATTTTTATGATTTAATTTTGACCAAAATATGGTGTTAATATTAGTTATATGGTCTGGCTCGGAAATGTCATATTGGTGCCTTATGCTGAAACACTAAAAGACACACTTTTTTAAAGTTGTTTCTGGACATACATCCTTTATTTTCTGTAATAATAGTGCTTTAATTCTTGTTCAGAAGTACCAGTTCCTTCAAATACACACTTCAATACAATACACACTTGGCAAGGCTTTTCACACTATGCCTGTGAAAAGTCTTAGTAGCATGTTTTGTGTCATTGTCTTGACTGAACCATTGAATGCATCTGGAAACATTTTTCATTAATATACTTACAAAAAAAGTAGTCTTAAGATGGTCATTTTTAGTTATATCAACATAAAAACATTGGTTCCACACAAGAGGTGGTATGTATCACCTTTAACCACTCTTTAATCTTCCCATCCTAATAATGGGTGCTTTAGATGTTATTTGCCCTGACAATACATCTTACAAACATAGCCCCTTTACAAGTATAGGGGTCTGGCTTAGTTTAAAGGGGACATATTTTGCAAAACTCACTTTTTGCATCCTTTTGTATTTCCATTTGGGTCTCTACTGCTCCTATAAACACTCCAAGCGCGAAAAAAAAACAAAAAACATCCATCTGTTTTCTGTGAATCAATTGCAAGATTTTGGTGTCTGGAATCACATGCTTCTACAAGCCATTTGGATGCCCCCCCATTGTGACGTAATAATAATAATAATAATAATAATATTACAATTTATAAAGCGCTTTTCAAAATACTCAAAGACGCTGTACAATTTGAGACAAACAAAATACGAGGGGGGAAACATATGGACATGGGGCAAAAATACAGACAATATTAGACATGGTAGTCAGCGTGGAATTTGTAACTTGAATATCAGCTGGAGAAGGCAAGTTGGAAGAGATGGGTTTTGAGTGACTGCTTGAAGGAAGATAGAGTCTTTGATTGCCTGATGTGGGTGGGAAGGGTATTCCAGAGGGAGGGTGCAGCAGCAGCAAAGCCCTGTCTTCCCAAGTCCAGCGCTTGGTCCTAGCTGTTGTGAGGAGTTGTGCATCAACGGACCTAAGGCAACGTGTTGAGCTTGGATAAGAGAGAAGGTCAGAGAGGTAGGGAGGAGCTTGGTTGTTGAGGGCTTTGTAGGTGAGTAGCAGTATTTTGAAGTGGATCCTGAATTTGACAGGGAGCCAGTGAAGGTTGCAGAGGACAGGGGTGATGTGGTCGTGTTGACAAGTGGAAGTGAGCAGCTGGGCAGCAGAGTTCTGGACATTTTGTAGTTTATTTAGGTTTTGAATTGAAGGCTGTAAAGAATGCTGTTGCAGTAATTGGGTCTGGAGGTGATGAGTGAGTGAATAAGAGTTTCAGTTGCAGTGGAGGGTAAGGAAGGGCGAAGGCGGGCAATTATTCGGAGGTGCAGGAAGGCTGATTTGGTGATCTGATTGATATGAGATACGAAGGAGAGGGTGGGGTCAAAAATGATTCCAAGGTTGCGAACGTGATTGGAGGGATCAACACGGGAGCCATCAATGTTAAGGGCAAAATTCAGGTCGTGTTAGGGAGTGTGGTCCAATGATGATTATTTCAGACTTATTGCAGTTGAGTTGAAGGATGTTCTTTTGGGACCATGATTTAATATCACTGAGGCAGGCAGTGAGGGTGGAGTGGATAGTAGATGTTAATGTCTTGGAGGAGAGGTGGAGTTGGATATCGTCAGCGTAGCAGTGGAATTGAAAATGCTGGCGTAGGATCTGTCCAAGGGGTGGGATGTGGAAAATGAAAAGGATGGGGCCAAGGACGGAGCCCTGGGGGACGCCATGCGTGACAAGAATGGTGAGGGATTTGCAGTCATTGATGGAGATGTAATGTTGTCTGTCAGAAAGATAGGAGTTGAACCAGGCATGGGCTGTACCAGTTATCCTGAACTCCTGGAGACGTGAGAGGAGGATGGAGTGTTGATGGTGTCGAAGGCAGCGCTGAGGTCAAGGAGGATGAGGATGGTGATGAGACCGGAATCTGCAGCTAGGAATATGTCATTGGTTATTTTTAGGAGAGCTGTTTCAATGCAGTGTTTAGTGCGAAATCCAGATTGAAAACGTTCATATAGGTTATTGAAGTTTAGATGAGCTTGGAGTTGTGCAGCTACGACTCGCTCAAGGATTTCAGACAAAATAGGAAGATTTGAGATTGGCTGGCAGTTGTTGGGAGTGTCAGGATCAAGTCCAGGTTTTTTAAGAATTGGTGTGATAGTGGTGATCCTCGGACAAAGCTGGTGGACAAAGATGAGTTAATGATCTTGGTAATGAGAGGGGAGAGTGAGAGGAGGCAGGCTTTGACAAGGTTTGTGGGTCCAGGTGGCAGGTTGAAGATTTCATTCCGGCAATGGTGAGAGATGGATCAGCTTCATTGATGCTGGAGCGTGAGGAGAGGAGTTGGGCTGGAGGTTGGGGAGAGGGGGGCAGAGATATAGCTGTGCTGGTGGTGCCATGGGCCAGGTTGTCATGAATATTGTCTATTTTGCTTTTGAAGAATGCAAGAAAGGAGTTGCATTTAGAGGTGGTGAAGGAGTTTGCAATGGTGTCTATGGGTTTAAGAAGCTTATCCATAGTGGAAAATAGTGTCTTTGGATTTTTGGATCCAAACTGGATAGCGGAGGAGTAGTAGAAGGAGCGGGCAGCATTGAGGGCCTGCTTTTACTACTGTTGGTGGTATTTGTAGGCCTCCAGGTGAACAGTGAGACAAGTTTTCTTACAAAGCCATTACAGCTGTCGGCTTTTGGCTTTGAGTTTTCTGAGTTTGTTGGTGTACCAGGGGGCAGAATGTGTGACTGAGACAGTTTAGGTGGAGCAATGGTGTTAAGGGAGGAAGAGAGAATATTACTGTAGGTGTTGAGCAGGGTGGTAGGGGTGGAGGAGCTCAGGGTATCTGAAGCACTGGTGGCAGTTAGGGTGGAAGAGAGAGAAGAGAGATTTATGGATGAGAGTTTAGCGAGGTCAGTGTGAGTTATCAATGACGATGCCGGAGGTGCAGACGAGATCCAGTGTGTGACCTTTCCTGGGATAGGGGAAATTTGCATAGAACCTCTGTCAAGCCCCCACCCACTAGATTAGTTGAAGATCCGCCATTTTTGTCTGCTGGTTTTACGAGCACGCATAAGATGCCGAGCACTATGGCTACAGGCAAAGGCAAGCCATACATGAAGTGTTGTGTTCAACTTGCTCTGGGTCAGACTTGGGGTACAAATAGGGCTGGATAGCGGCTCTGTTTGGGATGGGTGGGGCGTGGCCAGCAACAGCTTATTTGCATAAAAGTGACAGAGCCCTGTTACGGCAAAATTTTACTGTGTTCCAGGAATTCAAGCCTCAGGATCTGAGAGAGTTTAAATTTCAAACAAAGTTTATTATATTGCCAGGCAATATAGAGAGCAGTTTGACCACCCCCGCATACCTGTTAGTGGCCTGAGGACGAAGTGCTGCTGAGGACAGGAAACATGGGTCTTTATTGTCTCTCCTGTATGATGTCGTGCTTGTCGCCTCAGCCTTGATCTCCGAGAAAGGTGCTTTACCGCACTCAAAGGTGAACTCGAAACCACACATATTGTGCTGAGCTGACAACAAGTTTCTATATGTTTCTATATATTCACTCAGCTTCTTGCTTGCTGACCCTCGGGTTGTTTTCCTTCAGACAGAGCTGTCTCAGTCTGGTAAGTTCAATTCTATTCATGGCACGCAGGATGCATCAGGATGGAGAGACACAGAGACACCATGTTCAGACAATTTGTTCCAGACCCCACTCTGAAAGATAGTACACAGCACACTGATCATATGTCTGATTATGTGTAGGAGATAAACACAGTAACACAAAAAATTAGAAAAACGCAACAACCTGATTAACTAAAAATTCTTCCCCCACAAGCCCTTAAACATCTCATTTTGAAAGGGACTGAAACTGTCAAGAATAAAGCTGGTGAGATCTCTTTATGTGAGAATGATTTTGTGCAAAG
>JBBPCX010000016.1:5856413-5866873 GCA_037974365.1 Hydrocynus forskahlii
AATATATATATATATATATATATATATATATATATAAATAGTCCTTGTCTGTAGGAGTGTACGTGTGTACACATTTACAGTCTTGCCCTAATTTTCATTAAATATGTCAATTCACAAAAAGCCTTTCGGTAAAAAATAACTGAACAATCAAATCACATTCTAAATTAGCATTTATAAACTTTATACGGGCTATAACAACCATAAATAACAATTAAGTGATATTTCCTAGTGTTGTATTGGCAAAATTATTTTCAGGAACCTCTGTCTTATTTGTAGCATTTCACAGGAGAAAAAAAAACCCAAACTGGTCTTCGATACGTATAAAGCTCAAGTCTCAATCCTGAAGCTTTAAAGTCTGGAGTCTGGTTACTGGAGTACGGGGGATTAGCAGACGGATCTTAGCAAGGCTCTTCACTCAGGAATCCAAACATTACGAGCCAGCCCCATGTCCTGGAAGAGCACAACAGGAAACGTCTCCTACTCGAGACTCCCCAGTGCAGACGGCTTTTCCATCGAAGTGTTGGGATTTTGTTTGCTCAGGAGAGTGAGAAGGATGCGGTTCCTGATTTTGTGGACATCCCTCAGAATTAGCGAATTGTATAGTGTACTCATTACACAGGTGTGCACATATGTGTGTAATCTCTATAGCAAAGTACTGCCAATAGAATAGGATGCTCTGGAGTAGCCATGGATGAGTCTAATGTCACCCTGCCCTTTGCCAACTGTTGGCTAGAGGGATGTGAAGCATTGGACTGTAGGGCAGTGGAGCTATATTCTTTGCAGTAATGGAGTGCTGTCTAATACCTTAGGGACGAGTTGATGTGGTGGTGTGATCCACCACTAGAATTTTCCACCATTAGAACCTGACCTCCCTGTTCTTATGTCTGAATGCAATCAAATCCTCACAGCGATGTTCCCATATGTAAAGTCTTCCCAGAAGAGTAGAGGGTGTTACAACTGCAATGGGAGAACAAGCTCCTTGTTAATACTTTTCAGGTTACAGAAAAAATCGTCAGAAATGATCAGATGATGTTTGAAACCTTTTGCCATGTAGTGTAATTTGGTGCCAATTCAGGATGAAGCATAAATGTTGTCTGTGGTTGCTCTTCCAAAGCCAGTTTAGCTTGTCTTCTAGTGACTGAGAAAAAGGGCGTGCGGTCTTAACACCAGAACTTGACTGGGACTTTCAAAAGGACCTTTGTATATACATAGTGCAGATATAACATTAGTGCTTATCATTGCAAAGTAACGATCTTGCCACAATGCCCACACAGCATTCCCTTTTCCCACCGTCACCCCAACTGCAGCGCCTCCACGGACCAAACACAAGCTTGTGGCTGAGGGAAAGAAACTCACCTTCCGCTGTGGAAAGAAAATTGCTGCGAAACAAGGCAAAGTGTAGTGAGTTATTTTTCCTCACTTCCTGATCATGGAGCATGAAAACGCTGGCTTGATTGTACTTCCGTGCTTTCACTGATTAATTGCAATTAGCCTCATTTGAGTTATTTTATTATAATTACTGATATCTATATCTATCTGTCTATCTATCTATCTATCTATCTATCTATATATATATATATCAATCATCATTCAAAGTTTTGAGAATATTTCAGTGCTTTCAACAAAAAAGTGATGCTATTGTACTTCACAGCTAATCAGTATGAAGCTGTGGAAAATAAGTTTTAGATGACCAGAGCCATGTGTAAGGTTAAAATAAAAAATGAATTGCCAGAATGTGTCACATTTGGTATTCAGAGTTCAGATAACTTCAATAAATTTTGGTGAAAAAATGCTGTATATTATTTAGCAATTTTTGGTGACCCTGAAAACCCCCCCGAAATATTTAATAAAACATTAAAACTAACGAGTGTCTAGTTTTGGGTATTTAAAATATACCATTTAAGGTTTTATTGAAGATTATTGTAATATGACAAGCAGTTCCAAACTTTTGAATTTGTTTGTTTATCCTTTATTGAATTGAAATCCTCTAATAACCAACTTTCTGATCTTGCTAGCTGGTATAAAGATGGCGAGTTGCTTGAATTCTCTCATCCTGGCTACATCTCCCTGAAGGACGACCACATTAGCATTGTGGCTAACGCAATCAACGAGGGTACATACACCTGCATTGTAAGGAAGAAGAACAAGGTTTTAACAAACTATTCCTGGAAGGTACGGGTGCGCTTCTGAGGGCTGGAGTTAGACCTACACCCTCAGCACGGATTATAGTCGTCCTTCAACACGAAGCACTGGGTAAAACAAAAAAAATATTCTATCCCAGAACCCTTCTGTTCCTTCCTGATCTAAAGAGCTCTGGCGTTCTGTGATCAGGTGCTGTCTAGGAAAGCGGTCTGCAATGAGGAAAAGAAGGGAGAACCAGTGAACCAAAGGCATAAATTCATCACAGCGCCACATGGAACCTCAATCACTTGGGCACATATTCCACTAGATTCGTACTTAAAAATCTACCAATGTTTTGATGTCAGGGTTGTTCTGTTTTTTTGTAAAATGCATTTTCTTAGGTGCTGAATAAAAACGTATTCTGTGACACTTTCAACTTGTAGTATTGCAGCAAATTTTATTTGTATTTATTACCTTCTCAAAGAAATAATGGTACAAATTCAACAGTAGAGGAAAAAAGAACCTCTAGCCACAGCATTACCTACAGCTAACTAGCATCTTCAGTATAGTGTATTTTGAAGTATTTAGTGTTGATCCATTTTAATTATGCCAGTCATTTGTAGACATATTTTGTAGACAAATAACACATGCCACTGGCCATGCTAACAATCAAGCTAACCAATAGTGGCACATCAGATGTCAGCTTTCAGATGTCTATACTTCAGCACCTATCCTGCAAGTCTGCAACTTTTAATTGGCAACTGTGTTGATTTAAGATATGCCACCTATTTTGTGCGTGGAAACACAAGCACGTTAATGTTCAGTGAAAAAGCCCAGGAAACTTCAGAAATCCAGAAAGTCCACTATGAAACAAGGCCTGGGAGAAATTACATAACATCAGAAAAAAAGAGGAAAGAGCTTTTATCAGCACAGTTCAGTTTTAAATGCCCAAATCATTAAGTGTCTCCGGCTAAGCTGGAGAAACTGCCTTGGGAGGTAAGTCAAAGTCACCATGGCTTCTTCTATAATAAAGCAGAGAAGGCAGACAAAGATCTCTTGATTGTGCAGAGTATGTGTAGTGCAAAGAATGACATCATTTTTGGACATCTGGTGTTGGGGCTGCTTTCAAGGCTGGCTGGTGTTTTTCCCCCTCTTTTGTCGTTTGTGGTTTAAAACTTGGCTTCCTTGCTCTTTAAAAAAAAAAAAAAGCATTCCTAGAGGCTTCAAAAACATGAGAAACAGAAGTGTAAAAATAGATTTAAAATAGTTTATTTCTTGCAACATAATGTCATCTGTGCTATAGATCTCCAGTGCATTTTGGCATACTACAATAATGCACAACTACAGTTATGGATCCAGTGTAGGCAGGAGGGAATGCAGGGGAATGGTCCCTCGTCAGCTGCTTAAAAGCAGGTTTGAAATTCCAAATCCATGAGGCTCTGATGTGACATAACTGGAAGATAAATCTTTACTCTACCAAAAGGAGAATGAAACAAGATCACGAAGATCATGAAAAGGACGAAAGAACAAAGAGAATAAATGCACCAGCATTCAAAGTCAAAATCCCATCCTGGGCTTGTGTATGACAGATGCTTTAACTGCTTTAACTGACTGAAGAACATGAACATGAAGCTGTAGAGAGTCAAGTCCTTGATCTCCCTGGAGAACAGTTTGCAAGAGTCCATCTGTCTCATTGAGGCTCAGAGGAAGGGTCATGGTCTGCTTTTAGCGAGTCTCTCTTGAATCGAGTCCTGGCATTAGTGCCACAAAGACATGAAATCCCTTTGATCTAGCCTGGTACTTAATGAGGGACGGGGCTCAGAACTTCAGACTGAATCCTGGACCGGACTTGGACAACCCTTGGTTAGCCGTAGTCAGGTGGAAACCAGTATCTTTTAAATCATCATCACCCTGTAGAAGACAAGCAAATGTGTGAAACTATGAACCATAAAAAAGAGACAGTAAAGCTAAAATTTCTAAAGATCTAAAAAGATTATTCAGGAAAACAATATTTGACTTTGTAGGTAATGTATGTTAAATGAACAAGTAAAATGTCTTTACTACCACCAATTTTTCTGTTAAAATAGTAACCACTGCTAGCTAGCTAACTAAAAAGGTAGCAGGTGTTTTTTCTGGATATTTTTGAGTATTGTTTGAGATCTGCCAATTCCCATACTATGGACAATTATTTAAAAAGTCACATTCCTAAACTGTTCTTGATTTAAAAAGCCTAAGACAGATTATTTACTCCAAAAACACTTTACATAATTTTAGTAAAATGTAATTTTTCAATAATTATAAATGTTATAATCAATAGCATTTAAAAATGCACATTGGTCCTGGCTTCATACTTGGAAGAAAGAGACTTTTAAAGCAAAGGTGAGATAGTGTTTGTGAGGCACTCCCCCATGAGCAGCCAACACACTCAAACATCTTGCCAGAGTACTCAGTGGAGAATCGAATCACATTTTATCTTGCTGACACAAAATGTATGCAGGAGTTTATCAAGTCCTACAGTTTTTGGAGCTCACCATTAGATGGATTTAAGGTCATAGGTGTATTAACATGGCTTGTTTCACGCACAAAAGTAGCTCAAGACAACACCTAGTATTACATAAATAAAGTAACAATGAACAGGTATCTGAATGTGGCACAAGCCATCACACAGTGCAATGACAACAAAGGCATACGGCAGAAACCACCAGTACGTTATTAAAAAATGTAAAGGTAAACCCGTATATGTACTGTATAGTGTACACTGAACTGCTGTCTCCCGTAGTGCTAGAACGTAAAATACAGATGTTACCCCTGTATAGACAGTACTGTAATTCATGCAAGTGCATTTACTTTGGTATAAGCAGGGTAAATACAGAAATACATTTAATTTACAGTAATAAAAATACAGGGCTTTAAGAAGAACAAAACGAAATACACGAGAACACTCAGCAAAACACTCCAGATAGTTTCATGTGGGAAACTGTTCTAATGCAGAAATGCGGGACTGTAGCTGCCAAGGCTCATAGACTGGCTACTTTTAACCTCTCAAGACGCGCTTTTTTTGTGTTCTCTCAACAGTCCCAAAAGGACCCCCCCGCTTATACATGATTCAGCTTGAGAGGTTTAAAAGGCTTCAGTCTCGCTGATTTTTTCTGAGAACCCAACTAATGATATTTCACAGAAGCCCCCGCACATGAGTGGAAACTGCAGATATCCACCACATTTTTTTTTTTTTGCTTTAGTGATGTCCGGGCCTTGTCTGGCATACTCCTCGTGCTGGGTTGTTTATGTTTGGGGGCTGTTAGCAAGGCAATCAGATGCACCTGAACTGAATGAGCCTCCACTGCTCAGCATCAGTTTGCCTTGCTAAGCACACGTCCAAACATAACCCAGCACGAGGACGAGGGGGCGTGGCGGACAAGCATCACAGTCACCTGTACTCAGAGGCGTGAGGTTTGAAAGTAGCCAATCGGAGAACGATATTTTTTTCTCCTTGCTGCTGATTGGCTGCTGCCCTGTGACACATCTGTGGCAGCTATAGTCCAGAATTTCCCCTGTGGAGCGTCTCGAGTATTCTCGTGTTTTTCATTTTGTTCTTCTTAAAGCCCTGTGTTTTTATTACTGTAAATTAAATGAATTTGTTACTGTATTTTCCCTGCTTATACCATAGAAAATGACAGCAGATACCAAAGAAAACGCACATGCATGAAATACAGTACAGTCTATATAGGGGTAATATCGGTATTTTACATTCTAGCACTGCGGGAGTTCAGTGTACACTGTACAGTACGAATACGGGTTTACAGTTTCTTCAAGGGTAATGTATTAAGTTGAGTTTAAAATTTAACTGAAATGTTTTGGGAGGGTATTTAGGGTTTACACAAAAAAATTTAGGCAGTTTTAGGCATTTTTTTTTAGCCACATCACAATATTGCGTTTTTTCACTACACACAGGTGCTCTTGGAAAGTAACAGTTATAGTTTATATGGAAATGTAGCTGGATTTACATTAATATTTGTTACAAAGTTAGTAAATTAAATTTTTCTTAATAATTTAGCACTGAAATCCTTTAAAAATTATATATTGCCACGAAAAAAAGCATAAAAATTTGGAGGATATTTGTGGTTTACATGAATTTGCGGGCGTTTCTGCAAACAATTATTAGTTGGGTTGTAAGAAAACATCCGCAAATGACGGTTTGCAAATTAGCGGGGGTTTACTGTATTATGTTTTAGCAGATTGCTGTCCTTTTTTCTACAGTAGTATCTTGGCACTATTACTATTTGAGAAATACATTTACAGCAGTATAGTTAAATTACATGCTAATTTTACTGTTAGTGAGCTAAATTGTGGGGCTACGTCTGGTTGCAGTAAGTTTGCAGTTTTCTCCTGGCCAATCTGTTTTTTTGCTGCAACTTGTGACTGTCGTGTAAAACTATTCTACTTTAGAAGCCAGACACTTAACACTTATGCAGTTTAAAAGTGTAAAGTGAGGAATCGCTGGTAAGAATACAACTACTTTCCACTGGTTTCTAAACAGGAACAAAGGATCAAACCAGCAAACATTGACAACCTCATACACAATTATCTGTGGGGTTTAGTAGTGAGTCTCCCATGTTGGAAAATTATGCCCTTATGGAATATCGTTAGCCTGTTAAACATGAGTGATTTAAAAGCCATGAGGTGCTTCGCATCTGAAAAACCTGAATGCAATGATCTCCTTACTCCAGATGCATCAGCCAAGATATGTTTGGTGTTAAACATTTTTGCATTCTGTTTTTTACAGTTAATGTAACAAGGAAAGGAAAATTGCACATATGTGAATCACGCAAACCACATGCCTAAATCTTTACACATTCGTGATGTCAACTGTTACCTATTAAACTAATAAAGGTATGGCTAAAGAAGGATTTATCCTCAACTGATTGCTGCACACCAAATGCCTTGGCTGATTGACTGCATGTACTTTACCAGATAATTCTTTGAATATATGTTTAAAGTAGGAGTTTAGCAAAATGTCTGATTTACACCTTTACATCAAATATAATGGACTTAAATGATCAAGACCACTGGCCTACTCAACTGGTAGTCATGTAATTCAGTCAAAGAACATTGTAAGAGAGTGATTTTTCTGATCTGAAATGTTCAACAAGCTGTTCAGGCAGAATATTGGCAAGTGAAGTATGGCTTTCATACAAGCTGGCTGTAGCCCAGACCCCCCTCAGGGGGCCGGGGGCTGGTTCCTCTCTTCACTCGTTGTTGTTCACTCTTTGCAGGCCAAGTGGGGAACATGGATGGCTCAATGGGGAGCGGTGTTTCCCGGAAATACTCATGCTTCAAGGCCTCGTCTGCGCTGATCCGCTTGGCAGGACAATACGTAAGGAATCTATGAAAGATGGACAAAGTATATTTAATTTACTAAAACAACAAAAAAAAAGACTTCATGCAAACCTGTCTCTCTAACCCCTTATCCACCAGCTCATCTGTACTGTAAAACAAGCAAAAAGCAATTAGGCATATTTCGCCATCATTATTTTAAAATGACTAATCTGGCAAACCATTTTACCTTCAAGAACATGCTATATATGAGCAATATTAAATGTCTGCAAAAATGTCTAAAATGCTAATCTTACTACGTAATGACAACCAATATAAATGTTGAAGAGAACTGAACAGTATCTTGCCGGATAATTCTTCTTGTGATATGCTTACACAACATTTTCCCAGCCTCTGTTCATGCTAGAATTGAACAGTCTGATGCCTTGGAATTAAACAAGCTGTTTGTTACTGTGCCTTTAAGACAGATGTAAATGATCTCTTTTCTGATTGGCTGCCCTATTTTCTTTCAAAAGACAGCACAAGGCGATGTAATGGTCAGTGGAAAATCATCAAACTGAGAAAAGATTCTTTGCTCAGAACAAAGACTTTATTTTCTTATTAAGAAGGAGAAGAACGTTCGTCCTGGGGTGGTCCTTGGTTGAAGATTCTCCCAACTAGTCCTTCACAGAGAGGACTTCTTATAGTAGCAAAAAGACCATTCACCTCATCACTTGTGGGCAGAAATGTCACCTCCCCGCGTCAAGACGCTCTACGAGCCCCCCCTATTCTGACCCACCTGAAGAAGTTCCAGCCGAAACCTATGTTATGGCTTTTCACAGTGCTATTCTGACCCACCTGAAGAGGTTCCAGCCGGAACCTATGTTATTGCTTTTCACAGTGAGGCTCCATGACAACGACCCTGAACAAGTGCTTTCTGGTCTGAACCAAACACTTTATCTAAAACGCTTTTTGCTCAAAAACATAGGGTTTGCATTAATAACAACCTTGATTTAATCATGTCACTGTGCCCTAAGTGGCTCAGGGCTGGCTTCACAACCTTAATCATTAGTCAGCAGAATCCCTCTAATTTGGCATCTACAGGAAGAATCATTCAAATGTAAGAATCACAAACTAAATATACTGATTTGCCTTAGAATATAAGTGAATATACTGATTTTTCTCTTACAGCTAAAACACTGCTTAGAACATCAGCATGAATGGGCAGGACTGCTGTGTGATTCTAGCATTACTTTGTGGAAACATGTGACTATAATTTTCCAAAAATTGCTGAAAGCTACTAGGGGAGAGCTGAATTCGGGAGATTAGTATTAGTATTTTTTTTTGGCAGTTTGCATAGACCATCTGCCATGAGGGGAAATTTGAGAATGTACCAAAAGACATACAACCCGAATAGCAAAAAAGTAGGGACGTTCTTTAAATTTGAATAAAATGAAATCACATGACCCAATATTTTATTCACAACATAACAAATGTTCAAACTGGGAAAATGTACACCTTTATCCACTAAATGAGCTAATTTCAAATTTGATGCCTGCTACAGGTCCCACAAAAGTTGGCACAGGGGCAACAACTGGCTGAAAAAGCAAGAAAGTTTAAAAAGATTCAGCTGGAAGAATATCCAGCAACTAATTAAGTTACTTGATATAAGGTCTGTAACATGACTAGCTATAAAAGGGATGGCTTAGAGAGGCAGAGTCTCTTAGAAGTAAAGATGGGCAGAGGTTCTCCAATCTGTGTAAGAGTGGGTAAAAAGATTGTGGAATACTTTAAAAACAATGTTCCTCAATGTCAAATTGCAAAGCCTTTGCGAGTCTCATTATCTACAGTGCATAACATCATCGAAAGATTCAGAGAAACTGGAGATATCTCTGTGTGTAAGGGACAAGGCCAAAGACCTTTATTGGGTGTCCATGGTCTTCGGGCATTCAGCCAATACTGCATCACTCATCAGCATGATTGTGTCAATAAAATTACTAAATGGGCCCAGGAATACTTCCAGAAACCACTGTCGGTAAACACAATCTGCCATGCTATCTGCAGATGCCAACTAAAGCTCTATCATGCAAAAAGGAAGCCATATTTGAACATGGTCCAAAAGCGCCATTGTGTCCTGTGGGCCAAGACTCATTTGAAAATGTGAAAGTGTTCTATGGTCAGACAAGTCCAAATTTGACATTCTTGTTGGTAATCACGGATGCCGTAGACCTCCATGCTAACGAGGCGGGAGACCTTCCAGCATGTTATCAGCATTCAGTTTAAAAGCCAGCATCTCTGATGGTATGGGGGTGCATAAGTGCATACGATATAGGCTTGCATGTTATGGAAGGAACTATGAATGCTGAAAGGCATATAAAGGTTTTAGAGCAACATATGCTCCCATATGCTCCAGATGACATCTATTTCAGGGAAGGCCTTGTGTATTTCAGCAGGACAATGCAAAACCACATACTGCAGCTATCGCAACGGCATGTCTTTGTCAGAGAAGAGTCCAGGTGCTGAACTGGCCTGCCTGCAGTCCAGATCTTTCACCTATAGAGAACATTTGGTGCATCATTAAACAAAAAATACATCAAAGACGATCACAAACTCTTCAGCAGCTCGAAACCGATCTCGGAGAAGAATGGGACCAAATTCCAAAACCAAAACTCCAGACACACATGACCTCAATGCCCAGACATCTTCAAACTGTTTTGTAAAGAAGAGGAGATGCTACACCATGGTAAACAGGCTAGCTATTTTGAGACCTACAGCAAGCATCAAACTTGAAATGATCTCATTTTGTGCATAAAATTGTAAAATTTCTATGTTCTGTTGTGAATCAAATATTAGCTCATGTGATTTGAATGTCTTTGTTTTCATTTTATTCAAATTTAAAGAATGTTCCAACTTTTCTGAAATTTGAGTTGTACTTGTCTTTTGTATAGTATGGTAGCCTTGTTAATAACAGATAACTGCCAAACAGTATACAGCATAATAACAATAAAGCTACCCATAAGGGCATG
>JBBPCX010000016.1:5870130-5887001 GCA_037974365.1 Hydrocynus forskahlii
ATAAACAGGTCGCCCCTTTACTTTCTCTTTAGCTTACTACCGTTATTAGCAGTGTACAGGCTAATCTGGCGTCTTTCTGAAAATAAACAGAAATACAACAGCGCCGTGTCTCTCTCGCTCTCGTGCACGCGCACTAGACACGCGCCCAGTCCGTTGCTTTCTATACACTACAGATGACTTTCTCACACTTTTTAATATATTTTCCCTTCAGATTATCGAACCAAGTGTGGTTAAACACACACTTATCCATCTTTAAAACTATATGCTTGACCACAGGGCTCTCAAGTTTTCCATTTGCTTGGCGTGAGATTGGGGGCGCGAGCAAACGTGCGCTTGCACCTGAAACCTATTTCAGACCTCACCCGAGGTTAACGCACGATTGAGTCGCTACGTCCTACATCAGTGCACTACATAGGGAGTAATATCATCAGTTGTGTGTCCAATGTAGTGCACTATACAAGGATGTGGAAGGCGTTTGGAACTCAGCCTCAACCATGAAAGTAAAAGTCATTTTTTTAAGAGAAATTCTATTTTCTGATTGGCTGATAGGACGCTAATTCAAGGATTAGTTCTACAGCATTTTTAAATTTTATTTTCTGCGGACAGCGCTTCTCGGGAATTAACGGAGGTATGAATTTTAAGACTTGGATAAATTTAATTTAAGACCTAGGATGAAAATCTGGGCGTTTTTGAGACATTTTAAGGCCTTAAATTGAACTTTCTGAATTTTAGACTTTAAGACTTTTTAAGATCCCGCGGAAATCCTGACTCAACATTACCAAAAAGAACAATTCTGTCCCAAATAAAATAATGCAAATCATGTAAAAAGGCTTGGATCTCAAATAACTTCATATTACGTTTTTTAACAACTCAAGGCTTACTTTCAGGGATTTTTGTGTCTCTCACCACTGCAATCACACAGTGATCACAGCCACACAGGAAAGTATACACTACCCTCACAAATGGCCTAGCACGTTAGTAATTTAGTTACAGACATTTTAAATTAAAACACACACAGTTTAATTTAAGTTACTTTATTAGTCACAGTTATGTTTACTGAATGAAGCGCGCACATTTAGTCAACATTTGTATTAATTATTTTCTTTCTTTATTTGAGTTACCTGGTGGGTTAAGGCTTCCCCGGGTCTGGCAAAGAAGGTGGCAGAGGCTGAGCTGCCTTAAATACAGCAGCTGGAGATTTGGCGCAGACCAACTGTCTGGACGGAACAGGGGGGAATGGGAGTCTTTGGTTTTGTAGTGTGTATTTCTTTTGATTGTAATTATGTATGTCATCCCCTTCTGTTTGCCATTGGTTTGGCCTTGTGTGTATATATATCCACCATCTTGGTTTTGCAGGTTAGGTCAGTTAAGTCTTTTGTTTGTTAGGTTAGTTTATTGTGTTTAGTTTGTTAATTTAAGTTAGTTTAGTTAATTGCTTTACAGTTGAGTTATGTTTCTTTGACCTCTTTTAAAATGGGCCCTCTTTTCTCTTGTGATTTTTTTCCATTTTGCTTATTTTGAAATTAAAACTCTTCATTTGTGCACTACCAACCTGTTGCTCCTTGGTTCCTTGAGCTCGGTCCCTCACACACCTATATAGTGCTTTTTACTCTTAAGGCTTACTTGTTCATGAGGTCGAAGCCCTGGTCAGACAGCAGTGCTCCAAAACGCTTGCGCAGGTTGTTATAAGGGTACTCTGTAAAAGTCATCTTCTTCACTGCAGGCAGCTCATTGTAGCCTGGCCAAATTTTCTCACTGGGAGACCCTAGGTCCTACAATACAGGAATAAAGAACACATTCTGGCAAGGGCTCACTTAACACTCACTGCAAATGTTAATAGTACACCAAATCTGAACAAAACCAAAAGGTACATTAGACAGCTTAACAGTCTGAGAGAGTGTGTTGGTTTGACAAATATACAATAACTGGTTTGTGTTAACAGGAATGGGGAATTCCCTTATAAAAGGTGTCCTGTGGTCAGATGAATCATCTGTGATAAATGATGTGCTGAGGTTTTTTTCTTATGCTCCCAGACTATTCCTAGGCAAAGTCAAAACACAAAGAAAAACACAAAAACTCACAATGTTTATTCAGAATTTCCAGTGCCTATATAAACTTTAAAGCTCACCTTAAATATTTTGTTGATTTGGTCAATCTCTGACTTGCCAGGGAAGAGTGGTTTCTGGGTGAGGAGTTCACCAAATATGCAGCCCACTGACCACATGTCCACAGCTGTGGAGTATTCCTGTCAAGAGAAATACATTTTATATTTCTTGACTTATAGTAGGCTGTATTAGAGTATTCCCCTTGAGTATTCTTTGGACTTTGTTTTCATGACATATAACCAAGGCTATATCAGTACATTTACATTTCTAACAGGTTTTTAGGTTTTTGTTTGTCTTGTCTGAATGACTGCACACTAACCTTTGCCCCCAAAAGCAGCTCTGGCCCACGGTACCACAGAGTGACCACCACTGGAGTGTAGGGTTTGAGGGGAGAGCCATACTCTCGTGCCAGTCCAAAGTCTCCAATCTATAGGACACAAAAACCCATTTTCTAATAAGGGTTTTCCTGACAAAATCTTGCCAATCAAAACAGTTGTTGTGCAGTATAAACTCTGGCCTTTCAAATACTCTTATAGAGGATCAATAAAAAACACATAGCATTTTAGACTCATTACATAAGACTTAGACACAAGAACTTCTCATTCCTGAGACTAAGAACATTGTTAAACGTCTGTTTGAATGAGAATATTCTAAAACACCTTTAAAATGCCTTTGTGGCTAAGCAACAGGTTAGAGGTCTTGAGGTCGCGATGTAGAATCCAGTTGTCATGGAGATGTCGAACTCCTCTCAAGAGCTGAATCATCAATGTCTTTACTTCACCTAAAGAGAGATTAAAAAGGCAGAGGGGAGGACGAGAGGTGTTGATTTACAAGTTATTTATTTGTTAATAAACTTTACCTGAACATTACTTGTAAAGGGTCAAGAATCAAAATGGGGCTGGGGTGGTGTAAGAATGGTGACAAAAATCAATGTCTATATGGGAAGCCTACCTGGAAGGAAGGGCTGTTTCATAGTTTCCATTAGGCTCTTTAAGTCATGCTCTACATAGTTCATCACTATGTAGATTTTATCCATATTACTGCCCACAACTATCTCCTACAAGAAACATGGTTACAAAAGCATCAGAAATTAGCCAACACTACAGCTACACCTACAGCTTACTCATTTAATAACGACAGTAAACTCAATTAGCATACTCAAACATTTGTGATTAAGTAGTACTAAGTAATTTGTACATATCTTTAGATTTCCATTACCTAAAGCAGGAAGGTGATACATTACAAACTTTAAACTACTCACCCTGACAGTAACAATGTTGGGGTGCTGGGCCTTCAGGATGGTGTTGATCTCTCGAAGAGAGGTGATTGGAAATCCCTCCTTCTCTTTCTCCATCTTCAACCTTTTGAGGGCCACAATTTCATCAGTCTTTTTGTCCTTGGCTCTGTAGACCACTCCATACGTGCCTTCTTCTATACGGTTCAAACACTGGAATTCCTCCACACTACGACAACCCTAAAAACAAAGCAAATGCTACAGCTGAATTAATGTTCTAATTACAAAATTAAATTATATTTGCAATTAAGTGAATGACAATTAATTTTAAACTAGATAAATAAACTACTCACAACTGCACTTCAATTGCACAGATTTTAAACCCATACAATCTTTATGAGCAATTTGAAGAAGTTAACAGTCCTGCTGTGTACCTGTAAAGCAGGCAGATATTTGGGAAGCTCTTTCTTCAGTTCAGCAGGTGAAACAGGAGGCGAGTCTGGGACATAATTTTCCTCTGGTGTGGCAGACTGAGAATGAGACTGAGGGGTCACGTCTCCCCCTTCTTCTCCCTCCTCTCCTTCTTCTTCCTCAACACTTTGCTCAGAATCGTGATCAAAACGTGACTCTGGGACTGAGGAGGAACACAAACATTTCAAGTAGTTCAGATGACAAAGACTTTAATATGAACAAAGTACGACCAGATTATGTGTAGCAACAGAGGTATTTGTGTCCGGATTGGAATTTTACTAGAGTATCCTACACTTCTTCATAGTTAACTAACAAAACTATATTTTTGAGTTGTAAGTAAAACCTGAAGATGCTGTATTATGTAAAACGACAGATGGATAGATTATGTTCAAAATGCAGATCAAACTATAAAACATTTACACATAGAGTAAATCTATGTTGGTCAGGATTAATTTTACAATGCTGCATAGTTAAGGTTGTTTATCACTGATCATCATTTTTATGTTTTTCTCACCACAGCTGCAATGCATTTTTGCTTTACCATCTGATGAGCAGACCTTAGCCGTGAGTTTTAAAACAAAAAAACCCCCCAAAAAACCCAAACAAAAAAAAAATACCACACAAGCTGCAAGACCAAAATTTGTTATACAGAGTCTAACTGTTCAAGACAATCCTCACCAGCAGGAATGTGGTTGCCATTCTCCCTCTCTTCTTCTTCCCCATCTGACTGTTCATCACTTATGTCATCTACAGAACAAAAGCAAAAACAATTTTCAACCAAAACACACAATTCTAAATTTGGAACTTAATCTGTAACTTAATTTTAGCTATCTATTATCAAGGCTGTAATTATATTGAAATTATACCTGAACATTTATTCTGCAGTCAAAAGGTATCACCTATTATGATTTTGCCCTCCTTTGCTGCAGTAAAAGCATCTACACTCTTCTGTTAAGGCTTCATACTAGATGATGGCTCTGACTACTAGAAAACTACTGGATGGAGCTCCATCAATGCAGAGCATGCAGTTACGATGCTCCACAGCCCACAGCCCTCTAGCTAACACTTGACAGTGGTCACAGCATTCTGTACAATTGACTACATTCAACTGAGATTATATAATCTAAGTGAGCACAACAGAACACCTGGTTCGCAATTAGTATTTTTTCAAGAAGCTGAGTTCACTAACAGGAAGGCTTGTCTGGATATTGCTGAAAAACACACTGCATGTTAACCTGCACTCTGATCAGATCCTGAGTCTGAGCCTGACTCTCCCTCTTCATCTCCTTCACTCTGGCTGCTTGACTCCTCTTCTTCATCCTCCTCCTCCTCTGAGCCAGAATCTGAACCTTTAATTGCAAGAGTAATCACATCAGTGATGCTAAATAACAAAAAAAATAATCAACCAAATATACATACAGTAGTTTGAGCATAGTAAAGACCTAGGCATGTTTGTTGTATGAGAGAGTCTTTAATTTAAGTTTTACATCTGCGTTAAGCTATAACATTTGTGAACAAATGTCTCATGTTGCTAAAGATAACTTTGTGGTTGTTATTGGCAGCTTGTGCACATCAGTATTGTCTCTCTCTGAATTATGTGTTGTCGGATATGCCATTTTAGTTGAACAATATTGAAACTATTGTTAAGTTGGAAAAAGCATAACATCACTCTACATTAAATACATGCTTCTTAAAATTTTGTCATGTCCAACTGGCAAAACCCATGGGAAAAAATATAGCTGCATCCTGAAATGCTGAGCAATCAGCCGCTATTCAAGAAAGCTGGAACCAGCTTGATGGAGAATATTGCTTTTAATTAGTGAAGTTCATACATGCGGATAAGCAACAATGTTAATTGTGGGGTTTTTGTCTTTGTTCCATGTTTTTCCCTCCACACTGAGGGATTCCATGTTTTTCCCTACTTGCTCTGAAAAAAATAATCCATTAATTGAAAGTCATTTGTCTCAGGTGTTTCACAAACCCAGCTATTAAAGCTAATAAACTTAAATTGTTTTGTGTCATATCTGTAACTTTAGTTGTTATTAAATAAAAAAGTTGGGTGAAGATCATTTTTGCATTCTTTCTTGGAAAACAGGTATTTAATCAACAATGTGTGGTCAAAACCTGATCGATATTTTATAGTAGTTTCTGTTTACTGTTGCATGCGTTTCATTCTTACCCACTGAAGACTCTGCTGTACTGGTCTTTCTCTCACTGTCGCTGATATCCTGCAGATCAGAGAGTAAGTCTCTGCCCTCTGGCTTCTCCTCTTTTACTGAGGAAAAAATATCAAGTTTCAATAACAATCACAAGGCTACATTTTCCATTACGGACCAAGCTCAATGTCTGTAATGTTACATAACATTTATTCGCAATGCAGCAACTACTTATCACTTTTACAGTGACCCCGCAAATAAAAAAAACTGAAGGAAACTGGGTGATCTAATAGCCTCTGAGCAGCAGACCACAGGACATACCCCGCCAGTGAGAGAATGCTAATGGCTAGCACACACCACTAAAAGTGTCTTATTACCACACAAGCTAGGCTAGACTGGCCTATAAAGTCTTCTAGGAAAAACTCTGGATGAACTTCATTTTACAGCGTGGAAATAACTTGGTATGTACTGACAGATGACCTACTAAAAAAGGAAATGAGTATACTAATCTGTATACATAGTTTTAAAAAAGCTAAAATATAAATTGTAATTTCCATCATGTTAGGGTGCATTGTATATTCAAACTTTACATACAGTCTACTTAAAATGGTGTGGTAAAGAAAAATGGCATTACAGCCCATACTATACTGTGTTTAAAGCAAATCCTATAATGGTGTATTCAAAGACGACAGAAAGGAGCAGGCTACTTCGTATATTATACTACAAATTGGTTATTGCAGCTAAGCAGTCCAAAAAGATGAGTGCTCACCACTATGTGCATCTAACCAACACGTGCTACCAATTCAATTGAACCATGACTCAATTTTAAACACATAATAAAAACCAAAATAAAACAAAGCAAGAACTCTACTGCAGGCACTGCAGTTCTCAATAAACATTTGACATAAACACCTCTTTAAAAAAACAGAAGATTACTTATGATTTATCAGAATTCACGGAAGGCCATTTTATTATATGGGAAAAGAATCTGTCTGGAAGAGCATTCATATAAACCCAAAATGCAGAGTTCATTTGGTCATAAACCTTGGCATGGAAACTATGCTGTGCGAGTCCCTCTTCAATTATGTAATCAATGATGTAACCTCACAATATCTCTATGTGTTACATTAAATACTAAACTAAACTTACTGTGGATTTATAACTCCTGAATAAACCCCTTATTTGTTTTGGCCCATGTTTTCAATTTCCATGTATGTCTCTGCTAGGTTTTAATACACTTTATTCAAACAAAGTTTGAGAAGAAAAAAATCTTAAGACTGACAACTTATCTCTTGACACTGAAAGAACTATGCTCAATCAAAAATAATTTTATGATATGTTGAGATGGATTTTGAAACCAACAGTTTACAGCAACCAAAGTATCCAAACCCCCTTTCTGATGGTCTTATTTTAGCCATGTTTATCATTCATGAGCATGGTCCACTCAAAGAGCATCTATTATAACCGTGCGTGTTTGGCTCTGCTTGACTCACCTGGCCGGCGCAGATCGTTACTCTCTGGCCTTTGTTCTCTCTGCTGGCGAACAGGGCTCCGGCTTCGACTGCGGTGCCTCGGCTTAACTTTGTCTCCGTACTCCTCTGTAGCACCGCCCCGATGGTGAGAGGGGGGACCTACAGACACAAGACTTGTTTAATACACATACAGGTAATAAATTAAAACACAAAACACCATTATAGGTGAAAAAACAAAAAAAACATGAAAATGCGAGGTGTAGCCAGATCAAACATTTGGCGTGACAATAAATACTTTAAAAAAACCTAGCAAAAAAGGGAAAATAAATAAATAAAAACAACTACATTATATAGCACATTAACAAAAATCTCTCTCCCCCCGGCCCATGCCACAATGTGCTACTGGATCATGTCGGTCAGCACATTTCAACTAAAACCACAGGCACATAAAAATATCTAAAATTTGCATCTAAAATTATAACATTGGTGACTAATTCTGGGATTGTAACTTCAAGCAATGTTCCTAAAAAAAATACCCATAAAACAGCTGTCCTTCAAACAAGACCCCAGAACATTCACACAACACCCCACCTTCTCTGCGTGCCTCCCGCTCTTTGCGTCGCTCCTCCGCCCTCCTCTCTCTCTCCTTTTGCTCGCGCTGCTCTCTCTGTTCTTTCTGCTGCTGTTCGCGGAGCTTCCTCTCTCTCTCCCTCTGGCGCTCCAGCTGCTCCAGCCGGTCCCTGCAGGCCAGGGGAAACGGGGGAAGCCGGTCAGCGGATCTCCACGAGCCCCAAACATCCACATAGGCAGGGTTAGTACCAGCCAGAACTAGTCTAGGCTGTTCAGTCAAGAAAGGACACTCACATCAACTCTGAATGGTGAATTATTCTGACCCAGTTAAATCAATCTGAGCAAGTTTAACAAATTCATTTTCATTTGTCGTTTTCAGGAAAACCTGAAGCTAGTTAAATATTTACAAAACAATTTGGCATGAGGTGAAAGATGTGTGGGGTATGGTATTATTTCTTCAGCTGTTCCTACAGACAGGCGGACAAAACATGTTCATTTAGGAACTTGGGTAGTGCAATTAATTACTAAAACAGGATCACAAATATGGAACTGTCTGGTGGGCTCCTAGTAAACTGTGCAAGCAAAGGGTCAAGTTTTCTTAGGTAAAAGAATACCATCATGTTAAAGCATCCTCTGTAGGTAACAGTCCAGTAAAAGTTATTTTACAATTAAGTTTGCTGAAGATTTGGAAAAAGCATTCTTGAGTTACAGCTTCTATAATTAGAAAAGCCATTTCCTCTACAATGGTGAGAGATTTCTATGGGAGGAGATTTTAAGTCTATTTTGGTGTCTATAGCAAACACAGTCCTGCAGTTTCTAAAAGTACATTCTGCTTTGAAGAGTAGACCAAAACTCAAAATTTGCCATGTCATTACATGGCTGGGCAATTTGCCTGAGCAATAAGGGAAAGAGATTCAAAGTAAGAGATAAAATAGCACATGCTAAGTAGACTCTATGTATATTTCACAAGCCTCTCTCTATAAACAAAATTTTTAATTTTTGTCACACGTGAACACACCACTTCACAGCACACAGTAAGAACAGTGTGAAAAAGTGCAGCAGTGTGAGAGCATTGTGAGAACATTGAGAGCATTGTGTGGGGAGCAGGGCCTTGCTCAGGAGTACCTGAGTGGTGCCACTGGCAGTCCTGGAATCCAAACCCACAACTTTCTAATCACAGGGGAAACTCCTTAACCACCAGACCACAAACTGATCTGATTAAACTAGTATACATTTTTTACAATTTCAAAACCCAAACACCCAAGTTCATCAACTGTGAGCAATAATAATGTATTATAAACGTATTATCACTGTGGCTTTTTTACATGTGAAAATACCAACTGCTGTGTTAAAATTTTGCTATAAACTGACCAATAGAAGTGGTCTTTTCTCCAGTAATATTTTTTCGCAAAGGTTTGCTCAGACAATTGTATACAGTAAAGCCCCGACATTCGCGCAGGTTATGTTCCAAGAATGCACGCGAATTGTGAAAAAAACATGAATTTTTGATGTGGTTTAAAAAAAAAAAATCCTAAACAGGCCTATTTGAGTAAAATATGCTCCCAATGTTACCCTTATATATACACTGTACTGTAATTCATGCAAGCATTTTCTTTGGTATGCGCTGTCATTGTCGGGTAAATACAGTAACAATTTAATTTACAGTAATAAAAATTCAGGGCTTTAAGAAGAACAAAACAAAAACACAAGAACACTTAGCAAATCACTCAAGTTAGCTCCATGTGGGAAACTGCTATGATGCTGAAATGCATCTGCTAGAGATGTGTCACAGGGCAGCAGCCAATCAGCAGGAAGGAGAAATGAATCACGCTTTCGGACTGGCTACTTTCAAACCTGCCACCTGTGAGTACAGCGGTATTTCAAAATCCCAAGATGCACTTTCTTTGTGTTCTCTCAACAGTACTAAAAAATGCATAGTTACATTTTATTTGGAAATGTAGCTAAATTTACATTAATATTTATGTTCCAAAATTATTAAATTATATTGTTTTTAACAATTTAGTACTAAAATGCATGAAAAATCATATATTGGCACGAAAAAAGGAAAAAACATTAGGATAGCTGCAGTTTCTGTGGATTTGTGGGAGTTTCCGCGAGCAATTATTAGTTTGGGTCTTAGAAAAAAATCTGAACGGCTGAAGCTACGACCTCTGAACCGCGAATTCGCCGGGGGTTTACTGTAATAAACAAAACAAATTACATATATCAATACAAAAGTGTGCATGTGCGGTTCTACAATCACCTCTCTCTGCGGGAATGGGCCCTGGCCTGATCACGCCGTTTCTGTCTTTCATAGTCTCTACGAGCCTTGTTGTCTTCTTGCCATTGTCTCTTCCGCCTCTCATTCTCCCTTTCCTTCTCTTTGTCTTTTGGACGCATGTGTTTTCCAGCTTTGGAAAGATGATTTACAGTTACACAGTTGAACAGATCATCTGGGTAAAAGCTATCAAGTCACTGGTCAGAGCACAGCGATTACCTCCTTCTGCTGAGTGGCTCCGGTGCCTTCTCTTATCCTTCCGTTTCTCTTCTTTCCTGTGATATGACTTGTCTTTTCTTGCCATCTGCTGTGGGGGTTTTATAGCTAGGGATTCATCTTCCTCTCCTCTGGAATAGGAGATATCAAACTGATCTTCAAACTGGTGGCTAGGCTTAGCTTAGTTTATATCAACAGACAGAAGAAACTAGTAGGAGTATTCAGGTTTGCCCCTTAAAAACCAGCATAATTCAAATGGGTAAAATGAGCACTCACTCAGCAAAACCACCAGGCTTATTCTAGTAATTTAACAAGCTACCCTTTTTCCTCCTGGTTAAAAAAAAAAGAGACGTTCTACTGTTTTAACAAGTGCAAAATTGTCCATAATGCTGAGTTCTTTTCTGTAATCTTTGTTCAGTGTGGTCATTCTGGTTGTTTGGCATTTAACTTATTTTAAACTAGAAGCTTGTTACAGTTCATGTCCAAGAAATAAGTATCTTTGAGCTGTGACACTTAAAGACTTTCAGTACATTTGCCATAATGATTCACTTCAATTAAAAATGACAAAATCTGAATTGCTTGTCATGACGGGCAGCACTGGGAACGGCAAGTTAGCGATGTTGATCACTTATCACCTGTTTATTTTTAATTTTATGTGTTTTTGCACTTACATTACTCTTTCTTTTCATCATTGTGTCTGTCATGGTCATACATGTACCATGAATTTTAGTTTTGAGGAGTAATAACAACTTTTCATATAGTTCATGCTTATTTACATGGACTGTATCATTCCCATAATTTTTTAATGCTCTGAAGTTTTTTTTTAAAAAATGTGCTGAAGAATGCTGATTTGTCCAGAACATTAGGAAGCGGCACTTTGTTGTTGTTTTAGTTGACTGAAAAGGTTGAATGATTTCCAATTTTTGATCCATTTTTGTCATTTTATTGCCACTATCTTATCCATGTTACAAACAGCCCATGGTTTTTGCATTTTTTCTGCTATATTGAAAATTGGGTTTCCTCCTTAACATATTAACAGTTTAAATAAAACTTGATAATGACACACAGTTTATATTTTAAGCTCCAAACTACATATTCCTTATTCAAGTATCTAAATAAGGATTCAAATATTAGCAGGAGTTTGGATTTACGTATTTTAAAATAAAGCCCATCCCTTCAGAGTATATTAACACTAGAACGGCATCAATTGATGCAAATCAATAAAATTTACCGCTATTTCTCCTTGAAGTTCTTGCTACAAAAATCTGAAAAAATGCGACTTTTATTTTTTTATCATTCTTGACTAACACATGGTAAATGAGTGAAATGGGTATGGTACATCAGAATATACCTAGAATGGTGGCGAGCGTCAACTGACGTAATGTCATAACCGAATCACAATAAATCAACTACAGTCGACTACTCATGTCATAACGTTGTTAGCTTTCAATTGACAGCTAATGCATATATCGGCCAAGCATTTGCCACAAACAGAATACTTGCACGCTGCTGCTTCTGTCAGCTGATGACAGCTGGTGCAGAAAATCTCATTGAGACAATTTTGAGCCAGTCACCTTGCGGAATATGATCCAGGAGTTTACTCCAGCAAGATCAAGGATGTTGAAGAAGACAGCCAGAGGCCATCTTTTACTATGTCTTTGTTGTTTATTTACAATACAAAGTGACCGAAGGAGCAGCAAGCATGCTCTGTAAGAGATAGACATATGGGTACGGTGTAGGCATATGTCGACTGGCGCTGAACGACAGCCGCTCGGTCCAAAGTCCACTGGACACTTGCTGGGTCTGCTGGCTGCAGCTTGCGTGGATGTATGCCAGCAGGCTGCATGACTAAACACCCAAACCTACTGCAGCAGCGGTCGTATCAGGAAGTGCCTTGTGCGAAACTGGGCACTGCGACAATTGACGCATGCTGTCGTTATAGGTATAACCAGTCAGCCGCCGTTCTAGTGTTAATAAAGAATATATCTGGAGAACAGCTTAAGAAAGAAAAGAAGCCATTCTACCTCCATACCTGTCTTCAGTTGAGTCCTCTCGCATGTATGGAGAATTACGTATTGTTATTTCCATTTTGTGGTCCTGCAGCTCTCCTTCCTCCAGAGTATCCCGTTTGGATTCCCGATCATCCGTCTGTCCAAAAGAAAGAAAGATAAAAGGTTTCTTCAGTAAACATACATAGATTTAATGGTGAAACAGCTCATGGCAATTATCAAATCCACGACACATTTACTATCCAAAACTTTAGACATCCATTTAGGGTGTTTTCACACTTGGTCCGTTTCAGCCCTTAAAGCGAACTCAGATCGATTAGTCAGCATTTTTTGCATATATATGAACACGCCAAATGAACACAGACCCCTCTGAAACAAACCGAATGAGGTGGTCTCAGTCCAGTTTGCTTTCAGTCCACGGCACGGTTCGTTTAACTCGCGCGTTATGAACACAAAGCAGTCTGGGTTGGCTTCGACAGTTTTCGCCCTCTAGGCTTGCCGTAGGTAGATCACGTGGTACAACCCCGGGAAGCCATATGTGTCTATGCAGGAAACAGACAACAGACAATAAAGAAATAAACTAATAAATACGAATAAACAAATGATAACCAAAAAAACTAATAATAAATAAACGGGACCTAAAGATTCTTATCAAGATCAAGTTTCTCTACCTAGTTGCACCGTCTCAAAGGATTCCTGCTCTCCATCAGTTGAAGACAAATAGTAACAGATCTTTGTGTAAAACATAGAAGTTTGGTGGAGCTTTTAACCGTCTACTCTTATGGGGAAAAAAACCCTAAGAATGGGGAACGTGAAGAAACAGTGGCAGGTTGGACAAGGAACTAAAGTGTGAACATAAAAAGAACGGAGACCCCATCTGAGCTGAAGTGGAGCAGAAAGAGAACCAAGTCCTCCTTCAAATAAACTCACACTGTGACCAGTGTTGTGGAAATCATTATACCTTTTCAATACACTAAAACAACAACAAAACTGTCAAAGCGAACCAGGAGCACTTTGTGTTCATAACGTGCGAGTTAAACGAATCGTGCCACAGACTTAAAGCGAACCGGACTGAGACCACCTCGTTTGGTTAGTTTCAGAGGGGTCTGAGTTCACTTGGCGTGTTCTCATATACACAAAAATGCTGACAAATCAATCTGAGTTCGCTTAAAGGGCTGAAACGGACCAAGTTCAAAAACACCCTAAGCGATTCCAAGCCCCTTGACTCATTTCTACTGTAGAATCCATTTCTGTTGGTGTATATCGAGGCAAGGGGATAGTGTCAGATGGACAAAATGCGAGACAAAAAGCTGAAACTGGACTGTACTTCCCTGTTCTTATGCATACAAAAAGCATGAAACTGTGAATGAGTATGGGGTTTGGAAATGCAGTCATTGTTCTGGAGAGCTGGAGAAGCACTTTATTACATTTTGGCAGTGGACTGAATTTCTGCTCCATACATTAAAAAGACACTTCCACACTGGCCACCCTTCAACAAGTTGCTCAACCATCTGCACAGTCCAATTTCACCTTCCTTCCTCTGTCCCTCAGCTCACTCACTGACTGTAAGGTAAATCACTCAATCAGCTATGCTGCTGACCATCTTAGAATATGGAATCTGTGAATATTTAGTCTTAATATCTAAAGCCAACTAGAAGGTTAAAGACCAGATCAAATAACTTCTGACCGACCTTGTGACCTACAAATTCGAAGTTTAAAAATTTGGGAGCTGTTTGATAGTAAAAATCTGGCTATATTCCATGTTCAGCTTTCAAGATGATTTTTAAAGTAGATACAGAGACTGTGTGGTAGAAAATGCAAAAGATTAACACAATTAAACAAGTACATGTAAGGAATGCTGGTCTGAGTGCGGGAAAAGCCACTGTGTCATTTGGACAGTTAAAGCAAGAGCTTGACATTTGCTTCCTGCCTCAGCAAGATAATAGAAACAAAACTTTCACAAAAATGTGAAAACATTTCAGCTCAGTAAAACTCAGTGACTTAAAAGTCTCACTGCACAAACTCTAAAAATATATAACAAATAAAGCTATCTGGAGCACAGCTTTTATTTATTTGTTTATTCATTTTTAATAACAGATTACTATGAAGTAGAGGTCGACCAATATATCGGTCAGCTGATATATCGGGCCGATATTTTTGCATTTTTTAAGATATCAGCATCGGCCAATATCCGAGATAAGCACGCCGATATTCAGGCATCTCTGCGGACAGCCCAGTTTTACTGCAGTACATGTGATCCATGCTGCTGCGTCTGCAGAACCGGCAGTTTTGAGAGTTGTGAAAAAGGGTAAGTGTTAAATTCTGATATTTCAAAGTAGGAGTGGGCGGTATACGGTAGAAACAATATGAATTTGGCCAACGGTAGAGATTTTGACTATACCGGGGGGGAGGAGGAGCAGGTGCTCGTAAAGAAGACTGGTGTGACGTTGGTCATATGGACCTGGTTTGGGTTTAAGGAGTCAGATTCTGAGCAGAAAAATATTATCTGCATAGTATGCCGGGCGACAGTAAGGCCTCGTCCACACGGGCGTCTGAATCAGGCGTTTTTCAGGCGTTTGTGGCGCCAGATGAGCGCGGGCTGAGCGCCAACCATTTTTTCCGGTCGCCTGCGCATTCATGAGGCGTTTAAAAAACATTGCATGCAACGTTTTCTTGGCTTCAATTTCTATATATATAGCGTTACCGCACATGCTTCAAATTATACCGCAATATAAATTTTAGGCCATATCGCCCAGCCCTATTTCAAAGGCAGGGCAGAACGGGCAGCTCTCTGAAACACTGCATCGCTCGTACAGTGCGCGTGCTCCGTGCTCAGAGACACACAGCTGGAGTGCTCGGAGACACATAGCCGCTCGCAAAATTAAACAAAAAATCTTAAACTATTCTACAACTTTAAATCCTAGGAACTTGGCTCATAAAGACATGAATAGCAATTTCCAAGCAGGAAGATGGCTGAAATGCTTTGGTCCACTGAAAACTCACTTGTTCAGGTTGAAATAGGATGTGTAGAAGTAGTGCCACTTGTTACTTTTTTGGACCAAAACATTCTTCACAGTTAAATTCACATGGGAACTTTGCCTATATGCACATTGGCTTATAATATATAATATAAGTCTTGGCAGGAAAGAAATGGGTTAAATGCTTTGGTCCACTGAAAACACAGAGATTAAAACTGAACATTATTTGCACTCTCCTTTTTGTATTGTTTACAATTTTATCTTCCCTCAGGAAGAGTTTCTAACTTTGGTTTACAAATTATTAGTCAAGTTCAAATGTTATATATTTATTTATTGTTTAGACATTTACATTTATTTATGTTATTTATGTTTATATTTATGTTTAGTCAGTGCTAAATAAATGTTAAATTGAGAAATTTCGTGTATCCTTTGTTATTATTAGTGTGATATTTTACTACACAAACAGAAGGAACATGTCTAATTATTGGCCAAAAAAATATCGGCAGCACATATCAGCCAATAGGCTGACCCTGACCTCTAAATATCGACATCAGCTTTAGAAAAACCCATAACGGTCGACCTCTACTATGAAGTAATCCTCCAGGCCCTGGTTGAGTTTAATGACCCACATAAAATGGTCAAACACCCAAAACAAAGTCAAAGCAAAACATTATAATCACTATCATATGGTCTACAGGCAACTGAGAACCCCTGTCCTGGAGCACCCCAGCCTAACACGGTATAATGTTCTCTCTTCCCAAAGAGCACCTGACCCACCTAATCTGTAACAGGTCCTTCCTGACTTGAAGCGAGTATTGAAAAGAGGGTCAAACACAAAAATGTGCAGGGCAGAGGTACTCCGGAACCAGGGTTGGGAACCGCTTTTTTAAGAAATTACCTCAGACAAAAAAACATTTCAATCAAGGATTAATGTCAGCTACTTTTGTATACCTAGGTCTGTAACTAAGGATCAAAACTTAACCTACGTTTTTCAGGTGCTTGGGGTCAGTCTTCTCTTCAAGCTCTCGTCTACGTTTCTTCTCTTGCAAAATTTCATCAAGCGTTTTAACCTTCCAGGTGTCTTTTTCGTCCCCCATCAGCTCCAAGTCACCACCAACTGCAAGACGAGTCAAGTAGGTTAATTTTCATTTCAGTCATATAAACACAGTACACAGTAAAATGAAACTACATTCCTCCAGAACAAAACACAAAAACATGAAAAGACTACATAGGTAAAGACAGGACATAGAATAAAGACAGCAAGAGAAAGAAAGTGCAAGAAAAACACAGAAGAAACAAAAGACTAAATACAGGGAGTGCAGAATTATTAGGCAAATGAGTATTTTGTCCACATCATCCTCTTTATGCATGTTGTCTTACTC
>JBBPCX010000016.1:5907380-5932957 GCA_037974365.1 Hydrocynus forskahlii
ATCAGAGATGTACGTAGGACCCAAACCATTGAGTGACTTGTACACAATAAGTAATGTTTTGAAGTCAATTCTGTACCAAACTGGGAGCCAGTGCAAGGACCTGAGAATACGAGTAATGTGCTCTCTTTTCTCTTTTCTAAAGTTAGAACTCTGGCAGCAGTATTTTGAATGAGTTGGAGCTGTCGAATGGACTTGTTGGAAATCACGAGTGAGGAGAGCGTTACAATAGTCAACCCTGCATGAAATGAAAGCATGGATCAGTTTTTCTAAGTCTTGTTTGGACACAAAGTCTCTAACTTTAGCAATGTTTTTGAGGTGTCAAAATGCTGACTTTGATGACAGCTTTGATGTGATAATAAAACTAAGGTCTTCATCCAGGATCACACCAAGGTTTTTACATGGCTGGATGTCTTAATTGCTCTAGATTCCAGGTGGGTACTAAGAATCGATCTTCCCTTTTTATTACCAAATAGAATAATCTCTGTTTTGTCTTTATTTAGTTGGAGACAATTATGATGCTTCCAGTCATGTACTGTTTCAAGGCACCAACACAATGAGTCAATTGGGCCAAAGTCACTTGATGAGAGAGCTAGATAGATCTGAGTGTTGTCTGCATAGTTATGATAGGACACATCATTCTCTTTAAGAATTTGACCCACAGGAAGCATGTACAGATTGAATAGGACAGGTCCCAGAATTGACCCTTGAGGGACTCCATACGGCATGGCGTTTTTTTCTGATTCACATGAGCCGATTGACACAAGGTATCTCCTGCCTTCCAGGTATGACCGAAACCAACTAAGGGCCATACCTGAGAACCCAACCCAGTTTTCAAGTCTGTCTAGCAGGATATTATGGTCAGTGTCAGGATATTATGGTCAACAGCGCTCAGGTCTAACAGTAACAGTACAGTTATTTTACCTGCATCTGTATTCAGGCGAACATCATTTGTTGACGGAAACCTGACTGATAGTCATCAAAGAATCTATTTGTGTCCAGGTAATTACTGATTTGATTAAAAACTACTTTCTCCAGAATCCTGCTTATAAAGGGAAGATTAGAAATGGGTCTGTAACTGTTAAGAATAGAAGCGTCTAAATTACGCTTCTTCAGGAGGGGTCTAATAACCGCGGTTTTCAACAGTGCTGGAAAAATGTCTGAGTTCAGAGAACTGTTTACAATGTGCAGCAGGTCCTGCGCTAAGCTACTAAAAACACTTTTAAAAAAGCTTGTAGGTAGAGTGTCCAGGGAAAATGTAGATGGTTTAAGATGAAGCACTATCTCCTCAAGAGTTCTAGCTTCTATTGGATCAAACTCAGACATGGTAGGCATGTTAATTCTCTGGGTTAACATAAAGTTACTTGAGTGTGTAGATCCAAGGTTTTGTCTAATATTTTCAATTTTGCGATTAAAAAAGATGCAGATTCATTGCATTTAGAAACTGTGAGGAACTCTGAAGGTAACTGCACCTGGGGATTTTTTAAGTTTCTCTACTGTTGCAAAGAGAGTACGGGAGTTCTTAGTGTTCCTGTTGATGATATTAGAGAAATATGCCCCTCTAGCTCTGCCCAGCTCAAGATTGTACCTGTGGAGACTCTCTTTGAAAATGTCAAAATCTACTTGGAGTTTAGTTTGCCTCCAGTGGCACTCTGCTTTCCTACACTCTCTCTTCTGATTAGTTACAGCAGAGAACTTTCTCCAGGGTGCTTTCTGTTTACCAGAAATAATTTTGACCTTGATTGGTGCAATAGCATCAAGGGCCCTCAGCATTTTAGAGTTAAAAAAGAAAGTTTTCTTTAAGCACCTTCACTCCCGACCTATTTGGATGGTAGCCACTTGGTCCGAAAAATTCTCTCCGTCCCCAAAACAAATTAAACTGTCAATAAAATTCAGGCCCCTTTGATTGCATGTTTTGTGCAGCCACGTGTTGAGGCTAAGAGAGCGTGAGAACTTGTTACTGGAGTTGCCTGGCAACGGCCCACTAATAAACACTGACATTGACAGAAGTTTATCTAGTGCATTAAAGAGTTCAGTGAAGTCCCCCTTAGTAATTCCGACTGCTCTCTGTTTAAATCATTCTTGCCAACGTGTACAACGATCTGACTGACCGTGGGAGTGGAATTAATTTCTGAATGCTAGACATGACGTTAGCTGCAATAGCATTAGCATAGCATCGCGTTAGCACAGCCCTGGCAGACACTTTTCTGATGGTGGAGTCTCCCACTAGGAGTGTCCTCGGGCCGCTGCTCATACGGCCTTCTTTTGGTCCGGGTCCGGTTCGGTCTGGAGCCGGCAGCTGCCTCATTCAGCACACTGACACCGGGGTGTTCTGGTCGAGTCACCCTGCCGTCCTCATCGAGGAGCATTAGCGGCTCAAATCTGTTTGTGAAGCGCAGGGAATTTACATAGCTGCCATTAGTGGGGTTAGCAGCGGGGGCTAGCCAGTTGGTAGCATTAGCCTTAGCTCTGAGTGTGCTGTCCTGGACATCGGTGTTCCGCGCTGACTGCTACAAGGTGCCGCCTGGGTTTCGCTCCCTGCCTAATCCACTGTCTGGAAGTCACGCTGGACTCAGTCCGGGTTCGGGGCTCTGTTACACTGTTTCTAGCCATTAGCTGCACTTTGCTAGCCTCAGCTGTGAGCGGGTCTGGGGTGTAGACAGAGACCGTCTCAGGCTCATGGCTGCCCGGGACCGTCAGCGCCGGTACTGTCAGGATCTTGGCTTCCAGCAGTGCGATTCTCTGGAGGAGTGCGATGCAGTACTTGCAGCACAGGCTGTCTTGCATTGCGGTGTGTGGAGGCATGGGGAGTTTTTAAAAGACGAAAAATGCGGGAAGCGCCTAAAAGCGTGAATAAAAAGTGATGAAAAAAATTAAATAAAGTAAAATGCGGGATGCGCCTAAAATATGAAAGATAAAAGTGGTGAAATAAAAACGAAGGTAAATAGAAAGCAAAACTAAAAGCGAAGGGAGGCGCAGCGCGTCCTTCCAGTTCAAGCGTCCAGTTCAAGTGCAAAATCAGTTATTGAATAAAAGAAAGTCTGTTAGGTCAGCGGCTGCTAGAGGCCGCCCTGTTCTATTAAGACTTCTGTTTTGATGTTGTGTGTGTACGTTTGTTGATTATTTGGTTTCAGTGTTTTCAGCTGTCCGATGTTTTGGTTTAAGTTCTGTTCTGTTCCTATTGGTTCCTGATTTAGTCCACTGTGTTTTTAGGTTTCCTGTGAGTTGGTGTATTTAGTAAACCGTTGTCGGGCCACTGTCTTATGTTCAAGTTCACAACGTCTAGTGTTGTGTTGCCAACCTGACAGATGGACCGACCAACAAAAGAGGCACAGCAGATTTCCCCATGGGCTCATAGAACAGCGTGGTGAGGTAGATAGGACCCGGTGGTGGGAGGAACCGACGAGGGTGAGTCGGTACTCCATCGAGCTGCTGGGTTGGATCAGCTCCGAGGACAAGGACGATTGGGATTGCTGGGGCAGCAGGTGGGCGTACGTGCTGACAATCTTGGCTCCATAGGTGTTCAGCGGCTCCCTCGTCTTCAATCCGGTCGAGTAGGAGCTCCCGCGGAGGCTCGCTATCTGGCGAGGTGGCAGTTCCAAGGCTCAGGGGGCAAAGGAGACGAGGTGGGTCGTGATACCCCACCTCCAGTCTGCTGAAGGTGGACCTCTACCTGGAGGACACGGAGGGGCATTGCCTACAGGGACCTTAAAGGAGCGGACGAGTGGGACCCCAGGGAGTTTATTTTGATATTTGTTACTGGTTGCCGGTCCACTGTCTTATGTTCCAGTTTACAATGTCTAGTCTCCTGTGTTTTGGTCTGGCCCTCGTGCCTTCTTTGGGTTTTGTTAATAAAAGTTCGCACCTGCACCTCCCTGCACTAGTCTTGCCATCATGACAAATGTTAGGGGACTTTACATGCTTATAAAAGAGTTCATTTGTAAGCAGTGGTAAGTTTCTAATCATACCATTCATTCCCTAGTCCAAAAGGTCCATATAGGGATACTAAGCCCATTTTGAAATCACAAAAGCCAGCACATTTACACGTATCCGCCTATTGCAGTTTTACGTCATTTAATTTCAATCAAGGAATTGCACAGAGCTAAAAAATATATGTACAAAAATTTACGCACTGTTCAGTGGGACATTATCTTTTAGTTGGGAGGGCAGTGCCCAGCGGAGCCCTCTTATCTTTGACCTTGAAATAAGTGTTCAAAGACAGCTGCTGTGAGAGCCGTGAGCCTTTAGTGAGTGTGCTTATGTGTGGAAATGGCGACAGAGCTGACTACATGCCATCTCGCGTAGGTTCCTCTCCCTCCTTCTTTCTCTCGTCCCTTTTCTCACTCTTCCTTCCTCTTTCCATCACTCGTTTCTTTGTTGTGCCTGTGAGAAATGCAGAGATGAGGGTGAGTCATTGCTTTTGTGCCTTATGAGTGTGCGTGTGTGTGTGTGTGTGTTATGGAGTGCGCGAGAGAGCATGAGTGAATGTTTTGTGTATGTGAGTGGGAGAGAAACGAAGGTGTTTTTTGTGTATATGTGAGAGAGGAAGAGAGAAAAGGAGGGAGGGAGAGAGTTTAAGCATCTGGGCAGAGAGCCAGTATATAGCGAGCAGCCCAACCACTCAAATGTTGCGAGGCAGATTCTCCAGATCACACCCCACAGATTTTCTTAAAGAAGCCCAAGGCCTTAGTTACCTCCCTTACCTTAGTTACCTTCCTTACCTCCCTTAAAATTAGCTTGCAACTGCTGTGTGAATGCCAGCCCTGGTGTTGACTGAAATGGCTGGCTGTGGCTGTTTTGTTTATTTTATAGCACATAGTTTCATTGCGCAGAGAGTTTTGTTAGTGAGATTTTGGACAGTGAACAGAACTTGTGGAACCTAAAGCTGGGTGCTGCGATTTTACACAACAGGTGCGGGCTACAATGGCTACACGGTTAGATTGTTATAATTTTCATAGCAAAGTCATTCGGTGTCTTAACCATATTGACAAGTCTGTGCCACCTTAATCAAGAACTGCATGTGATTCTTGAACGTTGAGAGAAATTTTGGTGATGTATTTTTTACAGAAGCATGTGAGCTTTTTGGTGACATTTTGGTTCTAGTATTAGCAACATTAGCCTTGCAGCTGTAAAATAAAGAAGCAAAATGTGGACTCAAAAATTGTCTTTGCTGACTGACTGTCTTTGCTGACTAATATGTTTAAAATGTTAATATTTACTCTATAAATGCATGCTTAAAAGCCCCAACTAAATTCTGCGCTTATTAATGTTACTGTTTAGAAAATGTTATGAGCTTAATATTAAACTAGAACCATTTGTCATAATCAATGCTACTGTTGTACAATAACAGCTTACATTGAAGTATTATGAACAGACAGCAGAAGGTATTTGATGTATTGTTTGTTGTTTTTTGGGACATGTGTAGGTTATTAAATAATAAATAATGTACAGAAATGATCTGTCTGCATGCATTTAAAATTTCTTTATCTTGTGCATTGTGTGTTAAACATTTATGGAGTAATTCTACCAAGGTGAACTAGCTGTGAAGTAAGTTGCCTAAAATTTAGCTTTCAAATACCTCAGGGTAAATGGGACTTATTTGTCCTTGTGTACCTGCAGCAAAACTGAAAATTATAGATTTTACATGACTGTGATTTTGCTAAGGTCTGCATGTTCAAGCATTTTCTCTCTCTCTCTCTATCTCTCTCTCTCCCTTTTTGGCAGAGTGTTCCCGGTCATCCACAGTGACCTCTGAAAGACCACTGATGTCATTTACAGTAAGAAATCAGAAAAACTCTACTTTGACTTACTTTGAAAAACCAATGACCTGAAGTCAGACAGTTGCTTTGCCTGATGAAGCAAAGGCCCTGAACTTGCCATCTGACTTTAAGGAAAGGTTCAGCAGAAAATAACATTTACGCAGTTTCTCCCTGCTCTAGATAGAGTTGTCCAAGACACGTCTAAAGTTTGCTTCCTTAGTTTTTTACTAGAGCTATAAGGCAAACAAAGCTAACAGGCAATGGAAGTTTATACTCGGTAAGATTATGAAAACTGAATGACGAGTTCATCAGACACTTGGGCCAAAATAAAAAATAAAACCATCACTCAATCTGCTGTAAGCATTTCACAGTGAGATTTTCCAGGATTAAAGACTTGGAAAATCCACTTCTGATAATGTATCTTGCTAGATGGTGTGTTCTGAGGGGCAGACTTTCTGGAATATGTTTTTTTCTCTAGCTGGCATATGAAGAAGGGTGCCAAGTATCTTATTGCAGCAAAAAATCGTTATAATGAGAGAATGTATTTCTTGAACAAGAGAAATAACTGGTAAGGTGAGGAGGACAACAAGCCAAATGCCATAGTTAGGTCTACAAAAACTTTCACGGCATCAGAAAAGAGTAATAGCGAAATTTGATAGAGTAAATAGGTAAGCTGGCATACTAAGCATTGATATGACATACTGGGACAGGCAAACATTTTGTCTGTAGTATGTAAATGCCACACTGCAAACTAAATACTGTTCATCACACTGGAAGCAGCTTTGTTTTATACCCTGCACTAAAGAAATAGTGCACTGTATAGTTTATCATATATTTCACTGTTTTATAACACAGTGTGTAGAAGCTGCTTGCGTTCTGCAACACTTCTTTTGAACTTCGAGGTCAGTAATGTGTGGAACGTATTATGACTAACTGAAGACCATGAAGGATACTGTACTGGAATTATCTTTCTGATTGGAGCAGCATTCGATGATGTGTTGATTTGGTCTAGAAATGCAGCCTATCTTGAGCGTAGCCTGGCTTCTGGAATGGAGCAGCTGTCATATAGTAACAGAAACCACATAAACATTTCTCAGTGCAGCTCAGGGCAAGTGTGGGTGAGGGAAAATAACTAAATTATTAAAATGAATTTTTTTTTTGCAGAAGTCATCCTGTAATGAGCTTTTGAGAAAGCAATGCCATTGTTCTGGGCACTGAAATTCACTTAAGATTTTGCTGTGTGATTTATTGCTGATAGAATCAGATATGCATCACTGATGTTTGGTGTGAAGAACTATACATTACCCCCACGCTTCATCCACAGGCCTTTCTTTGAGGCTTACAGACGGTTCTAGTGTTTGAGCAATGGTTTGAACCTTTGACACCAACTGTCACTGAAAAGGGCGTAGGATCAATGTATGTGAACAGATGATGTCATACAGTAACCCTGCTGCATTTGTCATACAAATATAAATGTTTCAAAATGTTTAAAATAGGGGCTGCTTCCAACTTTTATCCCCAACAGTGAGACCATCAGTGGCAGCTTGTTCCATCCAATGAGTGCACTCATGTCTGTATAATGAGTGTATGTATAATATAAATCCCAGATGCTCTAAACAGAGCCAACTCTTCTTGGAATGGAATTTTGTTTAAATGGAGGCTCTTGAGGTAAACTGTTAAAAGAAAGCAGTTTTACACTTTGCTGTTGCTGTTGTAATTTGGCTGCTTATTTTTCCATAATTCTGGCCTGCAAAAAGTAATGAAAGTATAGAAGTCATTTACAAGATGTATAACGAGAGGGCTACAATCATATCTTAGCAACATACTGTGTGTGAGCAGCAAAGCTTCAGCCTGCATTTATTGAGTAGTTTCAAAGCGTCAAACTTAAAAACAATGTGTTAATGGTGCTTTGTGAACTTGGTCCTTAACATATGTTTGTAATATGAAAACTGTGTGAGTGCAGGAGGAGAGAGAACTCAGGAAACGTGGGCTCTTTAGAGTTGGACTTTACACTAGGAGTCTGGAGCATCATTTTTGATTAACAGAGTCAATCAGTACAAAATCAGTACAAAAAAAACAAAAACAAAAAATATTTCAAACGAGTTGACCAGATCATCTCAAAAAGAGAAGTGAGAAGTGACCAAGTGACCAAGTGACCAAGTGACCAAGTGGACACACGCACACACACAAACACACACACACACACACACACACACACACACACACACACACACACACACACACACACACAAATGCCTATTAATTGCAATATTGGTTACTATCAAATAAAGTTCCTGAATAAGAAGACTGACAAATCGAACAGGGAGAAAATGGGATGAGAACTTTGTCACAAGAAAAATAGAAAAGTATAAGATGTCTAAATGGAAGGGCTTCAGGCAAAGCCCTCCCCCCAAACTTCAGTTATTCCATAAATGGATTGAAAAAAGGGTAACACAGTATTAACATGTTCACTTTGAAAGCCCAAAGTACCTTTCACAGACCTGTCAGCAGGTTCAAATGTCTGTTCCTCACACTCACAAAATGTACTTTCATTATAGTTGCTGGACAATTCATAAAAGTTTTTAATAAGTAAAAATAATTAAAAATCACAGGAGCAGAGGCATAAATTAGCAGAAAAGTATATTTGCTATGTGTGTTTGATGATGATGATGATGATGAAAGCCTTTATTTGTCACTTACACTGTTACATGCAGCGAAATTGGACCCCTCCAACCATACATATACACAAACATCACATTTTAGACAGGTCAGTCAAGAGGTAGCAGAGGAAATAAGGAAATGTAGAATACATGAAGAGTGAAAAAAAGCTTCTCCCAGACTGTCCTTCAAATAGGGCAGTGTGAGAACAAAAAAAACCCCACCTCAGCAATAAAGCACATAAACACATTGCATCCCCACAGGGCTGTCTTCAAACTTTTCCAGTGTTTTTTGGATTTGGTTGATGGTTCAGTGGACTTTTCAGACACTTATTTGAACAATTATTGTTCAAATTAATTAATTTTATTAATTATTATTGTTCAAATTAATAAATTTTTATTAATTATTATTGTTCAAATTAATTAATTTGACTAATTATTAATTATTACAATTATTAATTTTTTTAACCTTTCATCAAGGTGTTCAACAAGATCTCCGACAAACAAATTGTCCACCACAGACAGTTCTGCTCAGTAATCTCCTTGTTAAAATAATGGTTTTTGATTGAAGGTTTTTCTATGAATGCTCTGCCACCTTTGTTCTGCCAGAATCTCATTCATGTAAATATATTTATACCAACCATGATTAACCCTCTGGCCTTGTTAGTTTTTACTATATATTCAGCTTGTTCGTGTCCACTTTTGGCCAATTGAAACCCATGAAAACTTTAAAATTTTTTAATTCCTTGTTATTTACACTATTAAATCATACAATTTAGGTTAAAATGCTCTTATTCTAAACTCAACACTTGAGAAATGTAGTTTTAGTGGTTTCTACCAAATTATGTAATTTATCCATTTTCGGCAATTTTATATAATATTTTATATAATGGCCAAATGTTTATATATACGGTAACCCCCCAGTTTTACGCAGATCAGGAGTCGCTGATTCAGTTACACGCAGATTTTTTCTGAGAACCTTTACGCGAAAATCTCCACAATAACACGGAACCTGCAAATATTGTCTGCATTTTTTTTTTTTGGGCTTTTTCTGTGGAAATATGTCTTATCACGCATTTTACTTCTAAATTATTAGGAAAAATTTACTAATTTTGTAACATAAATATGAACGTAAATTCAGCTACATTTCCATTTAAAACATAACTATAAAAGTTTTTGTACTGTCGTGAGAACACAAAGAAAACGCTTTTGGGATGGTTAAATATGCTGTACTCAGAGCAGGGGCGGACTGGGACTAAAAAACAGCCTGGACTTTCTTCACCAACTGGCAGAGGTCTGTGTCTCCGCTGAGAAAGACAGGCCAACGGCCGCCGTGCATCGGACAGCCGTTCTTTTCCAGAACGCACAGATTGTCAGGCCACCCCTGATTCATCTTGTGTTTCTCTTGTTTTTCGTTTTGTTCTTCTTAAAGCTCAGTAGTTTTTTACTGTAAATTAAATTAAAAGAGGCTGTTGAGCTCAGTCGCCATCCAATGTCTGCTTTAACTGGCTGAGAAAGACAGGCTGACGGCCGCCATGCATCGGACAGCTGTTCTTTTCCAGAATGCACAGATTGCCAGTCCGCCCCTGACTCATCTTGAGTGTTTCTCTTGTTTTTCGTTTTGTTCTTCTTAAAGCTCAGTAGTTTTATTACTGTAAATTAAATGAAAAGAGGCTGTTGAGCTCAGTCGCTGTCCAATGTTTGCTTTAATAAGACGTGCTGCTGATGAACAGTAAATTATTGAACTGGAAAAATTATTGGTGATTACCCCTACACTTTACTGTATTTTTATTACAAAAAATTACACTAATTTATTACTGTATTGACCTGTTTATACCAAAGAAAATGACAGCGCATACCAAAGAAAATGCCCGTGCATGAATTACAGTACGGTCTGCATGGGCTTACCTTTATATGTTCATTAAGGGTAATGTATTAAACTGAGTTTAAAATGAAATTAAAGTGTTTTGGGAGCATATAAAAATAGGCATTTGTAGGCAATTTTTTTTTTACCAAAACACAACAACGCGGTTTTTCACTATACGCGGGTGCTCTTGGAACGTAAATCCCGCAAAAGTGGGGGATTACTGTAATTTCTCTATATATTTTATATATTTTTTGCTATTTTTACTACAGAAGGTTTTTAACTAACATCAGTTCTTGTCATAAGTATCAAATATCTATTCCTTTGGGGTTTTTTTTAATCCTTCAAATACCAGGTTGTTTGCACAATGCACTTGGGGCCAAAAAATGAATAAATGACATCATCTGATAGAAACTAAAACTACATTTCTCAAGTGTTGAGTTCAGAATGAAAGCATTTTAACTTAAATTGTATGATTTAACAGTGTAAATAACAAGGAATTAAACAATGTAGTTTTCATGGGTTTCAACTGGCCAAAAGTGGCCACGGTGGAGTCAAGTGTTACAATTGGATGTACAGAGTATGTTATTGATATATTTAACGAGCTGAAGTTAGAAAGTAAAAGATCTGGGAAATTTCATTCCATATGCATTAACACAGCTAAAATGGTCAAAAAAAAGTGAGTGAACTGGACATAAATGGCCAGCATAGAGACCAGAGGGTTAAGCATTTACATGGTTATTATGTGCTAATAATTTACAACTGGACAGATTATCAAAGGGTAACACCACCCTCTCAATCCAAATTGAATTTACAACTGGACAGATTATTAAAGGGTAACACCACCCTCTCAATCCAAATGAAAATACCGTACAGTCGGCCTAGTCTGTTCCAATTAAGGTGGTTTTATTTAGATTGGGCTATTATTCTGACTATTAGTGGAATATTAGGGTTCATGTGAACATAGCTACTGACTTCAAGCCCAAAGCTTTAAAAGACTCAACATGCCACAGTCAAACTGTTTGCTGGTAAACACATGTGAACAGTTTAACCACATCAATACATTTGAAATTTGTAAAGATTTGACAATGTAATTTATTTCCTGTAATGAAATCTTTCTTTTTCTCTCTCTCTGTCTCTCTCTGTTCCTTGATTCCTCCATTTCTTTCTCTTTCACTCTTTGTCTCACTTTCTCACTATCCCCATTTTTCTTTGACTTTCTCTCTTACCCCTTTCATGATTTCTTAATTTCTCTCTCTCTCTCTCTCTCTCTCTCTCTCTCTCTCAGGTCACACAGGAAGGGCAGATATGCAGCAGTAAAGAAGCTCTCTCATCAGTTACTCGTGCAGCTGCCAGAAACAGAGCCATCCAGAAAAAGAGAGAGGAGATAGAGGAGGTAAAACAACGTGTAAATGTTTTCTTGAGAAAGAGAGAGAGAAAGAAAGAGAGGGGCAGCATGGAGAACAAGGGGCTTTATAGTACAAATAGATATTCAATAGCCAGTTTCACCCCAAAAAAATCAGTGGTTTCATTGACCTTCAGAATGTCAAACAATCACCTTGACGAGATGGTGGGAGCGGTTTGGCCTTGCTAGTCAATCATGCAGCACAGCTTTTTTAGTTTGCTCTGGTGAACAGCTAGCAGAGCACAGGGGGTATGACTCAGATAGCAGAATGAAAATTATGCTATACACACACACACATACACACACAAATTCCCTTTATTTTTTTGCTGTCTCTGTCATCCGATCTCTATGGTTACCACAAGGCAGACAGTAGGTGCTCGTTCAAAGTGATCTGGTAGCAAGTAGATTCTACACAAAACATATACATACACACACACACACACACACACACACACACACACACACACACGCATACACAGATATACACACACTCATGTATATACCAAGTCCTCCAATCTCAGTGGTTTCCAGAGGTCAGGTAGAGGAGCTGTTTTAGGTGAAGCTGCAGTAGATTGTTGTACAGATAGAGACACACACACACACACACAAACTTTTACAAGAAGGCGCAAAGCTGAAGGATGAGAAAAAATTCTTCTGACCGACAGTGGATTGCACCATTCAATAGTGCTTATGTAATGCTTTTATGTAACACTGATCAAACATCATAGCAGGCAAAAACAAATAGATATAAATAGGGCTTCATATTGCTTTTGGCTGCACTGGTGAGGGTGGATGATGTGTGTGTGTGTCTTTATCTACTAGCATCTATTTTTTTTTATTTCTCCATTAAAACTGTCTGTCAGAAGACAGCTAAACATACTTTTAAAAATGTTAGCGTGTATATGTGTGTGTTTGAGGAAATGTAGGGTTCATTTTCACTGTTTATGTGTAATGTAATTCAGTATTAGCCAGTTACTGCTCCTGGCTAGATATTTTTGGTTGGCGGGCTGTTCTCAACCCTACAGTGAAATTGTGTAAAAACAGCAACTTTTGCAACACTGTACCAGATCCAAACCGAGAACAGTCGAGAACAGTCCAACACTCAATATCAGGTCAGGGGTCCCTTTCCACTGATGGATGAGGTAGATGGTGCTGCAATTAATGGGATACAGGCAGTCATTGTAAACCTGAAGAGTCTACCTTTATGGTAGGTGTGCCTATAAAATGACCAGTCAGTGTAGCTGGAATTTAGGAGTGCCAGATAGACTGGAAATTAGTGTATATAAGTGAAAAAAGAAAAAGAAAAAGAAAGTGAAAAAATACATATCCTTGCAAATGTTTTGCTCCTGTGAAACTGTCGCGTGTGGGGTGCTCAGGCTGTGGTGAGCGAAGTGCAGATGCAGGGTTCCTTTTGCAGGCTTTATTTACAAACACAAACTCAAAGACATCAGAAACACAAAGAGGCACGAGGGCCAAAACACAAGGAATACATAAAACAGGCGAAACATGAAGGATGGGTAGGGTGAGGGTATCTGTGAGGGTTGTGTGATGGTTGACCGACCACTGAGACAAGAATCCTTGGTACCTAAATACATAACAGACTAGGAACCAATAACAAAACACAGTCACTTACACATAAATACAGGACAGCTGGCAGAACAGGTGAACTAAGGCAGTGAACAGAATGTTTCAAACCAAGAGTCTCACATGAAAAACTGAAACAATAATGGTCCCTAACTGCTGCTGACCGGGAGTGTCACAGAAACTGTTTTGTGTTCCATCACAATAGTTTTGCGTGGCTTATCAACATAAAATATGAAAATAATAAATCATTTGTTGAAATAATGAGCTGACTAATTGATTTAATTTGAGATGTTAAGACAGCTGGGAATGTTAATATCAAAGGCTTTTTTTACAGCATAGCTGAATGGGGCACAATTACATATTTTTATTTTTGTGTAGTTATTTTAAAAGTATTTTAGCAAGAATAATATTTTATGTAAGAGAGAGGTAGAGAGGGAAGGAGCAAGAGGGAGAAAGAGCGGGAGATAGTGGGAGAGACAAAGGGGTCATGGGGATGAGAGAGGGTCTTTGCATTCAGTGAAAGTGTGACAATGTTGCAGATGTCACCTAGTAATCCTTATGAATTAGTCATTTGTGTTTATCTATCTGTGAGTGGAGGGGTGTGTGTGTGTGTGTGTGTGGGTCTCACACATTTTCGCATTCCCTGTCTCCTCTCCTTCGTCTTGAGATTACTGATTCCCAGCATTCCTGACTGGTAATTGAATGAGGTGTGTGTGTGTGTGTGTGTGTGTGTGTGTATGTGTGTGTGTGAGATAATTCAATGAGAGATATCTTTAGCCTACTTGCTTAGAGATTAACATGTTTGCAGAGATAGAATCTGTTCCCTTTGGAGCAAATTATTTTCTTAAATGAGAATGTGACCATTCCAAAGAGCAATGACTACAGTCTGATTAGTGGTATTTGAAAAGAACCCCACCTTCCCGTAGGGATTAGATGGTGTGAATATATGGGAACTATATAATCAGACTATACAATGATGTCAAAATAGACTGTACTTACTGGTAATTGCATAATAGCAAAAGACATATTTTATATGTTTATCTTCGTTTATGTAAGCAATATGGTAGTGTGGTAGCATGAGAGCAGTGTTTAATATAATATGCTTGTTTACATTGCTGACATACCACCATATTACATTATAACTTCATTTGAAAACAGCTATAACAACAATGAATCATAAATTGATTAATAACAAAGGTCCTGGATTAACATTTATTTTTTCTGTTATGCTGTAAAGTTCCCAAGCTCACCTGTGGACATTTTAGCAGCTTCCCTGCCCTTGAACACCCACCTCAACCCCAGGATGGTATGTTGAGAGCATGGGAAACCCTAAAATGTGCAAAGTGGTGGGATTCTTGTACCATGGTTGGATGACATTGCCATAAGATCTCATGTTCACAAATATGTGTGTCATGCAGGTATATCGTCGTGATTGTGACACCTTTGGTGTTGTAGTGAAGATGTTGGTAGCGAAGGACCCGTCCCTTGAGAGACCAATCCAGACATCCCTGAGAGAGAACCTACGTGAGATTGGCCTGCGCTGTGTGGAGGCTATGGAGCAGTTCATCCAGGAGTACGACTCCAGAGAGCCAGGCATGATGTCCCTATTGCACCTTCACTGACCCATACATCAATCTCCTGCTGAATATTTTTGAGCAAAAATAGGACTAGAATGTAGAAAAACAGTGATTGCCTCTTTCTGTAAGCTATCATTACACCAGATGACAGTGTTGTTTCACACAGTTTTCAAACATCTTTCATGTGAAGGGAAAAAGTGTGCTTCTTGGGACATCACAATGGTTTTAACCAGTCTGTACTTCCTCGTTGACAGACTTTCGCAGCTTAATTGTTCAACTTGTTTGGACAGGACAGCGCTCTGTAACCAGTTCAGGATACATGTTAGATGTTTCACTTTGTTGGGATGAAAGGTCATGTTGGGATAAATGATATTTGAAATACAAATAAGGAATCAAAATGTTGCATTCATTTTCTGAATTGAAGCTAATTGTCACTCTGTGTTCATTCATTTACAAGTAGTTCAACATTCAAAATCCCATATTACAATTATGTTGCTACCTCCAGATCCTGTAGCTGCTTTTTAACCAGACTGTCCTGCTGATATGGTGATATTATAGCATAGCTTTACTGAATAAGACTGTTTTAAACCTGTTTTTAAAAACACCTGTAGCACATCTAATGCAGAATAAATGCTTAACATATTTTCTTTTTTTCCCCAGTTTTTCCCTAATGGCTGATACAAAACAAGGTGCCTCTGTACTAAGTTGCTTTAAATGCCAAAATGTCTCACAGCATGGTCTGACCACTTAAATTCTTTTAGTAACTTAAATGATCACATACATAGCCCATGGCAGTGGATGAAATGCACTTCGGAAAACAACTTCAGACAATCTGTGCAGCCCCCTCAGCGGGAGACAGAACATTTTGTTCTTGTGAATTTATGGTGAATTGAAAACAACTAATTGCATTCACTTTTTCATGTTTCTTTTTCTTTTTTTTTATCTTTTTATTAAAGAAACAAGTCTGTTAAACATGTTTGCAAAGCCTTATACACATTTGAAAACACTGGGTTTCTCTTCTCACTGCAGGGGGTTTCTTTCCCTTAAAGACAAGTTGCTAATTATTTAATCCACTGGTGGTAACAGATTGTTTGTGGCGCTGCATGTTATTAGATTATGAAGTTGTGTTCTGCAGGAAGTCTTGTTGTGAGAACAACTGTTTTTCTAAAGCTATAGCATAATGCAGAGTTAATGGGTACAACCGTGAGGGTTGCACAGTGCAGATTCATTCTTGCCCTCTAAATGTGCTGCAATGGCAGTCAGGACTGTCTCCATTATATTAAATAAGGAACCTGACAAACCATGCCTGACCTTTCAAAGATTCTAAAATGACTAATTGGAAAAAAAAAGATTAACAAGAAAGTCTTTCAAGGACTACATAAACAACTAACTCTTTATTGTAAGCATTACCATCATGCAAACTGCCAGCAAGCTATTGTCGATTTGTCAGGGTCCGTTTGAATTGATTCTTATCAAGTATTTGATGTTAACCTGCTAATTGTGACAGTCTTAACTGCAGTATAACCAGTGAGATGATAAAATATTTTGATTAAATCTTTGCTCATACATTGGTGGTTAAAGATTATTTGGTTTTAAAAATGTATCATTTTGATAAAACGCTATATCTTCAGACTTTATGATTGCCTGGTGTTTTGTCAGAACACATTCACCATTGGCATTGTTTACCAAAGTTTTCTCATTCAACACAATTAACTGTGTATGTCACATTGACTGTGTATGTCACATTCAACACAATTAAGAGTGTATGTTAGGCAGTTTTCATATCATCACAATCAGGATCAAATCATACATCTCCATTGTTTAGTTCTTTTATTTTGAACAGAATTTGCTACTCTTTAAAAAACATGTTTAAGAGTTAATAATTTATGATGACTGGACCAATAGAAATGGTTCAAAATTAGATAAAGGCATGTTTTTCTGTGAAGTTTGGGAGATATGAGTTTTCATCCTGATAACTGCAATAGATTGTGTAGTGAACTGTGATATCATTGAACACCAACACATCTTGCAGTTCAGCTGTTCCCTGTGTTTTTAAAAGTGAATATCTCATGTATAGTGTCCTGCAAAATAGGAATATCATCATGTCAATCTATTTTTGTGTGTGTTTGTGTGTGTGTGTTTGCCTCTAATAGATGGATAGTGTATACTGGAAAAAGGGTAACTTGTTTTAATTACTAGAGGGTAGTGCTTACCTTACTTAAAGGATGAGGTGTTTATAATTCTGCATACGGTGTGCTGAAGAAATCTGTAGTTAAATGTCACTTTTCAGTTCTTAGCATTTTGTTGAACTGAATAATAATTTATTGCATTATCACAGTCATGACCAAATGCTGAAACACAAAATGTCAATAAAACTGAGCTGCAGCTCCATAACAGCTGTGTATCACAGTGTATTAATTGGAAATGACCAGTGGATTTTAGTCACACTTTACTTCTCTGTTGTAACATAATGCTTCTAAAAATGTAATTATATTTCAACACATGAACACAACTGTCATTTTTGTAACATTCAATTATAGGTGACAACCTCTGAAATGCAAGAGCCATTTTAAGGGCCATTTATTTGCCCAGTTTCAAATCACCTTGTCTTTTTTCTCCCCACTGGAGGATTTCAAAGGAAGGCTAACTATGCAACTGTAGTACTGCAACTGACCTGCATACAGATGAATATTATTATGCTATTGTTATAATCTTGTTTTGGGTTGGACAATCTGGTTGTAACAACCTGGTGATTTGAAACACATTTGACACTCGAGTGTAAATTAGACCAGATTTTGGTTTAATGTTAGAGAAAGAATATAAAATATATTTAGGGTCTACAAAGCATCTACAGTGAGCTATACCACTAATGTTCACTGGAACTGAAATACTGTGTTTATCTAATGTTGTAGTAACACCATGATACCAAATACTTAAGAATAGTGTGCCTCTGTCCTATAATTTAACCCCAGTATGTCCATATCCTATACTTTTACCCAAGAGTAGTATGTTCATACAACATTTATATAAGTACGCTTTCTGCACCTCCAGGTTCTGTATATTCAAAACTATGAAAATGCTTTTTTTTTTCCAACACACGTAAACTGATGCATATTGCTTCTCTTGGCAAACATTTAGCAGTTAATAGCAGTTAATGGAAATAGAAAGGAAAGGTGGGAATGCAATGTAGGACAGCTTCTCAACTACGTAGCAAAAAAGTGAATATTGTTAACCCTGACAGTTTATACAGAATATAAAAATGATTTGCATGACGGCTGATGTCCATTATAATTATTTTGCAATACTTTGTACTAGCAGGTGGTGCACTTGAACCATTTATTTGATGTATTTTAGCCCCATGGTAGTTTCAGAGCTCCATATGAATCTTTTCTTCAAAATTGCAGTATTTAGTTTTATTTTTTATTTTTTATTTTATTTATTTATTTTAATTTTAATGTTTTTATGCTGAATGTCAAATTACATTGTAGTTTAGTTTTTGTAATTTTGCCAATTTTCTGCTTCAAGTGTGTTACATGTATGTTATTTTTTTGCTTTAAAAAATGGTCTTAAACATAATTGACTTTTACAGTGCTTAAGAGATATAGAGATATAGGAGCTTAAGAGATATGTGCTTAAGCCTATGAAGGTGACACTTTACTGAAAGACAGTTTTTATTAAGGCTATAACACAAATACATAAGTCTTTTATGACAACTGTCATGAACCTACAGTGACATTTATAAGGGTTTATTATGACAAGTGCCAAATGTTAAAAGGTTGCTCTTGTCAGTTTCTTCCCAGAAAGTGTGATGACAATGAATACTTGTTAGGATTGTATCCATGTCTATATTGCTTAATGTCAGCTGTCATAGGTAGCCTTTTAAATGCTATACTAAAGTAAAGTGCTGCTGTTGTGATAAAGAATTACAGTCAACTTAATATCACATTCAGTGTTCAACCTGAACCCCCTAAATTTTGTAACCCACATGTCAGTATTAAAAGAAAAGTAGGCCTATGTTTATTGGTCACTGAAATATTATTTAATTCAGATACAAGACATGAACTGGGGATACATGCAGTCAGTCAGCTCGGGTTTCTACACTCTACAATATGATACAAATAATGCATCTGAAATTACAAAATATAGAAATATTTAAGACTATATTTACAGAACATTTACAATACTACAGCCATAACTTATATTACTTTTTTAAAACACTGTACATACATATAATTCAAAGATAGCATTATTAAAATTAGGACTTTGGAAAAGAAAGTATATTGCATTTAAAACAGGACTATACCGAACATTGCTATTCTCAAAAGCGAATGTAAGTGATGTCAAGATGTCATTAAGACAGGGTGCAAGCAATTAGGACAATGGAAACAATAACTAGTAAATGGATTTTTTATAGAATTATATGAACTGGGTCTCACATCTGTGCTAAAAGATGAGAAGAAAGATATGTTTAAAGAGAGAAAAGAGAAGGGGGCTGTTGCCTGGAAGCTGGGTTAGATAAGATTTGCTCTTAAAGCCAAGTCCCCTCAGTTATCAATATCTGACCTTCATAATCAGTATTGACAAATCAAACCATAAGGCTGAGCCAGCACTCTCTCAGTCTTTACATATACAGTAACACAAATGACTAAGTTAAGACAACTCTGAATAAAGATTAGAATACAATACTGAAAGCCATTTATGGTAACCCACCAGTATCAGTTTGTGTTTCTTAACAGTTCAGTGTACTGTTGAGGCCCCATTTATATTTTCCAGCCAAACCAAAGATACATTGCACATTCTTATTGCACGTTTCTACAAGTGAACTTAAGTGTTGTCAAATATACAATATTTACTATAATATTTAAAGCAATTACATGAAATCTGTGTGCCATCTTCTGTCACAGTAAACAGAGGAAATAAGGTCCAGAAGGCATGATCAAGTTTTCTTGATTATATTTTGATCATGCTTTAATAAGTTTACAATCCATTCAAGTTATTAGAATAAGGAAAGTTATAAGAATAAGTAAACACACTCAGACACACACACAGACACACCTATACAGACAAACACACATGTACACACCTGCACAATCTTTCTTATGAGATGATGCAGTTCTTACTCTTCCGGCGTTTACGTGTGTGTAGCTGGGAGTGACCACCCATCAAAGTGGGGCTATAACGCTGTCGCAATTCCTCGTTGTCAAGGTAACGCACCTGCACTGGTCGGGGAATGGGTTCTCCCATAAAGTAGCCTTCGTCATCGGATGCCTCTGATGAAGAGGAGCAAGTGGAGCAAAAGTGATCTTCATCTTCAGCCAACTCTCCGTACCTGCCCAGGTACTGGCCTAGTCTTGGACCCCCAGGATCCTGCAGGGTCAGATCGGAGGTGGTCCGAGGACAAGGCCTGAAAAACTGCTGCCTATATGCATACTTTCCCCCAAAAGGATCCTGTGACATCCTTGATGAAGGTAGCCGCTGAAAGTCGTCACGGAACCTCTGAACAGGGTCACTAGGGTAACCCTGGTTTTCTACAGCCAGGTGAAGGGCATTGTCAGAGCGTGAGCGTCGGGAGCGATGGTGGCCTTTGTGACCTTTGTGGCTCTTGCGATGGTGATGTTGCCTCGGCCGCTGTTGTCGGGGAGAATCTTGCGTATTGGCTCGCCGTTGCCGTGGTGTCACTACGTGAACATTGCCCATGCTTCCAGCTAAGCCCATTCGCCCTTTGGCTTGCTCATCAAAGCTTAGACCCCTAGGTGAGTCCCAGTAGAGTGGTGGAGGGTACCTCAGTCTAACAGGCATGCCCAGATCGGCAAAAGGTCTTGGGGCTGACGTTAGGGATTCAGTACTGCGGAACTGCACTGATGAGTTTAGAGTCCCCATGGCACTTTTCTCAGATACATTCACACCGGAGTCCTTGCTCAAGTCAGGCATCGAGAAGCGGGAAAGATGCTCCTGACGCCTTGTAGTCCCATCCAAGGAGTTTCCTATATAGAGACAAAATCAGCATAAGAAGCAAATCAGGTATTATTAAAAGCTATATTATGCTATAACAAAAACACTAATCCTTCAATTAAGGAATACAATTTAATAGTTTAAGTAAATTAGGAAGCCTGTCTCTAGAAATATACTTGAGTATGTATACCTGTGGCATAGGAAAGAGCAAGGGAGTCTGCAGACCCTCGGGGTGTCTGCTCCAGGGGTGTCAGTTCCCCAAAGCTGGGACCAATGTGATGCCTGCTCCTCAGAAGCGGGGGACGCATCTCTCTGGGGAAGCCTTGCACACTTACACTCCGTTTATCTAAAAACCCAGGGCCTCGGCTGGATACCTCATTGAAACTCATTTGTGTCTTGAGTTTGGGCGGATGGAACTCAGGGTCTTGCCCATGATGCATCCAGTTCTCGTTGAAAGAGTGTCCCCTCAGGGCAGCCATAACTGGAGGCTTTTTGGAATTATTCCCTTGTGGTTCTTTGAGCCAAGGCTCGGAAGTACTGACAACATTCGGCGGCTGACTGGGAGAAGGAGGATAAGGGCCACGAATGCTACACTGGCTCCGCAGCTGATGGGCATTTGGAGAAGGGGAGGGATCTCTTTGATTGGACTCGTAGGAGTATGGTTCTTCCCGACTTATCCAGACAGACTGCTTACGGTTCAGACTTGGAGAACGACTTGGGGTCCTACTTGGGGTTCGTGTAGGTGTGCGGTTGGGAGTACGGCTGGGAGCCGGACTAGACACACTCAGCAAGTCCATCTGCACAGCAAGGGAGTCTGCATCCACTGAAAGACGGTCACCTGTTACTGTTGAACCAGTTGATTGCTGCCGCCCCCCTTCTGCCTTGTTCTTGGCCCCCTGCTTACCAATTCGAGCACTGCGGCGTGACTGGCGGGAGCGGGCGCTCTGGAAGGCAGAATCTGAGGAGTCTGACAGGTCAGGCTCCTCCCCCTGGCTACAGAGGCGGGAACAGTAAATCAGGCCTTGTTTAGGCAAGAAGGGACGGCCCAGCAGAGACTGATGGCAGCGAGCACAGCAAAAACATTCTTCAGTGGCATGCCAGTGTTGACCCTCATATGCCATTTGGCCTTGGTCTATGCCTAAAGGTAGAGATACATGTCAGGTGCACATATTGACTTCTTAAGATGTGTATGTAATATGTAAGAAAAAAGCCCACATTTGTCCACTGAAAAAGATGATGGACAAATGAAAATCTAGAGTATTTGTTTTGACAGTCTATATTATGTCTCACTTTATCCTTTACCTTACTCAGACATTATAATTAATATTTTCTAATGAATTTTAATACAAAGCCTATTAATTATTACCTTGAGTGTTAATTCCTAATTTTGTTTTCCTTCCAGTAATCATCTGCAGAACTTCACAACTACGTTTGTCTAGGTGGAAACCCTTCGAATGACACTTACTGTCAAATTGTTGTAATGCGTGTAAATTAACAAATAGACCATGGAAACCATATCTAAAAGGCTATGCATATGAATGTTGATTGGTTAATGATGAATATAGTCACTAATAATTAGGTGATGATCCAACCAGTTACCAACTAATTTAACATTGGAAATCATGTAACACAGATGGAATTTCCAATTGCATTAACTGTTGTCACTGTACTCAGATCCAGATGTTGTCATTTTCTGACCAATGTTAATTTATGCTGTGTTCCATTTACCTTGAAAGTGGGAAATCAGAACTGGGAATGACATCACTTCTAATTGACCACATTCTAGTACAAGAAGTCAAAAGCCAAGTTCTGGCCGGCTGAAATTGTCTACTAGGAACCCAGAAATTCTCATTTCACAGTTCAAATGGAATGCAGTATTATTACTGGAAAAAAGAGATCTTTTGGCCAAATTGAAGAGGCTGAAATCATGCCAACATAACAATGCTTATACGTCTACCTATATGTTCTCCACATGCGTCACAGTACTCAGCATAAAGCGACTCGAAACAGTTGCAGCAGTGAGGCCGTCCTTCACGCATGATGTAGCGCTGGCCGCCTAGTGGTGCCTCACATTCATAACAGCAGAAATGCCTCATGTGCCAGTGCCTCCCTTCTGCCTCCGTACACTCATCCGCAAAGATAATCTATAGATGTGCCAGTAAAAGAAGTGAGGGAAGTAAAAGAGAAGACTGTCAGTAAAAAGCCTTAGGCTGCTAGAAAGGCTAAAATGTTTTCTGTTAAAGGTTAGCTTAAAGGATGGAGGATGTTTTGAATGTTTAGGATTACTGACAGTTTTAGGATTGAAAACTAGCTTGGTTGAAGCAATATGAAGAAAAGAGTGAAGTTCCATCAAACATGGGTTCAGCTGAAGGTTCAGGGATTACAGTTTAGCCCAGGCCTGCGAAAGGCTTTTTGGCTGACAGCTGAAATGATCCTACTGACCTCATCACACGCTGAGCAGCGAGGCTTGAGGCGTTCAGCATGGTGACGGCCACAGTAGATCTTGCCGTCCTGGTTGAAATAGATGAGATCCACCAGCAGCTCAGAACACACACAGCAGACAAAGCAGTGAGGATGCCAGCACAGCCCGTGGCCCACTCGGGATGCAAACACTGCGATATCACCTCCGTTTATCTGACCTCCACACTATGAAACAGGAGTACAGTACATTACACAATATAGACCATGAAGTGACCAGCACTGATGTACGTTGCTCTGGATAAGAGCGTCTACTAAATGCCATAAACGTAAACGCAAATTGTTTTGACATTTGTTTTTTGTGTTTTGGGCTAAATGGTACCACAGTTATTGCTGGCAATAACAAAAGCATATTATGCTGTTACATTATTTACTGGACAGAAATAATCTGTTCAAATGCGAATCTGAATGACTTTGATTTGAGTTGGTGTGCATGCTGTATTGTTGTAAGAAAATAACATATTTTACATTTTCGACATAAAAACAAAGTGCAGACGCAAAGCTGTCAATGCTGAAAGTAAACTGAATGTGAATGTAATTCATTGCGTAACTCACTATTGAATTAAATATGTAATTAAAAATACCATTTGAACATCAGAGCATAACAAAAGTAAGACCTCTCAGGACTAAAGGAATTCTCCACCTAAACACAACATTAATATGGAAAGGGATGGATGCTGATGGGGAGCACATACTGCCAGATCCCTTGTTATGGTGATTACTTAAGTCAGATAAGTTAGGATGTTCTTTTTGAATTGTATTAAGTCATACCTGTTCACAAACAGCTCCAGTTATGGTGAGGGGGAGTGGGCGGACAGTCCCTCGCCCAAGATTGTCTCTCTTTCTCTGATTGCTGAAGATCTTTAGCTCTCTCTTCTCTTCTTCATCCAAAGAGTTACAGTATCGCACCTAAGGACAGCAACATCATTGTCAGCATCTTCAACAGTGCTTTGAGGATATATGTTAATCACTGGTAATTGAGAAGCTTATGAAGTTGAGAATCCCTCATAATATTAATCATTTTTAAGTTTTGTAGAAGTATTTTCTGGTTCGAAGGAATAGGCTTCTGGTTTCAGAAATTCTAGGCATTTATTGCAAGGAATTACAATAAGCCGGAGATGGCTGCAGCGATCTCCTTGTACCTTTGTGTTACCACATTATATACCTTTTCGCCCCTCCTTTTCTCCATCCCACCCCTAGACATCTGTATTAAGTCAGGCCTTGGGAATGCGGGGGCCCCCCCTCTCTCCTATCCTATGGATTTAGCATGTCCATATTTGGGTAAAACAAAGACCCCTACACAATATGAAGTGAGAGCTTAGAATTTCCCCCTACAGTTTCAGAACAACTGACTATAAAATATAAAATAAGTTACTATAGAAGTGAAATTCTGGGCTTTAGTCCTGGACAGCTTCTCCATGAGCTAGAAGCCTTGTCCTATGTTTCATTAACAAAGGGGTGAGATACAGAGAAGGAGTAGTGCTGGGGTGCTAAACTTCAGCACAAGTTAGAGATGGACATGTTAGATTAGATGAGATGTGGTGCTCCTCCTCCTAAACTCAATTCGTTACTCTGCATACATTAGTATTTCTACAATAAATGCAGACTGAAATATTATAAAAATGAAAACTATTCAAAATGCATTCAAAAGTATTTTGGGAACAACAGTATTATCATTACTAAATGTGTAAATATACTGTAATTGTACATTTGGGGTCACATTATCTGCCTCACGATTTGATAGCATTTTGAATATTAACTTTATCATAACTTAAATCTTGATACAACTTTCTCAGAGTCCTCTTACATACTTAGAAATAAAGGCTCCTACTTATTTCTTATCTTGGATGCATGGTTGTAGGAAAAAAGCTTTCACTGATCTTTCCTAGAGGCATAACATTTCACAAAATACCTGATCCGTTTCATACAATATGGTACAAACTTTCATAATGCTAATAAGTTTCCATTTTCAACCATTAGGATTCAAGCTTGATGGTTTTGCTTCCTAATAGCAATTGCACTAATGGTGCCTATTAGACACCATGTTTCCTGTAGAACACTTTTAGATCCCGTTAGAAAACTATCTAATACATCTGATGCAGTCACAGGATCCTGTTAAATCTGTGAATCCCATTACTATCCTTTACACTGTGATACAAACCCTTGAGTCAAAAACAAAACACTGTTACTAACTTCACAGTTACAAATGTAGAAAAATACTAATGTAAAGAAACAGCTACATAAAGGATCTTTAGGGAACCTACAAACGCCCCCTGACCTCATCATGAGCCTCTTGACTCCCCC
>JBBPCX010000016.1:5934142-5946133 GCA_037974365.1 Hydrocynus forskahlii
ACTGCAATTCATATAGGTAATTTGGAAAATCTAAGAAAAATATGATTTGCATAATAATTTGGAACGCAGTGTATAGTCCTTAAACAGTGTCTCAGCATATATTTTGCCACAGTAAATTGGCCATGGCAATTGTCTGTATTTTGTATATTAAACAAATTAACAGCTCACATACGTACCACTCCTTGAAAGCTGAAATAGAATGGAAGGCCACGCTCCTTGCCAGGACATTCCGTGTGTCTCAGCAGTCATATTTCACTCAAACAAAACCAGACTAAGAAAGTACAAACCCAAGGATGATGTTCATGATGAATTCATCCTGCTCTCTGCATTACACACTCCTCCCGTTTTTTATCTTTTTACAGCTGCCTAGGGCCGTTTCAACCTTGTCCTTGTTCAGAATACCTCAGCATCATTATGCCAGAGACATGCAATCAAGTTGTCAGCGCAATCAGCTTGTCACACCCTCAGAAACTGAACAGGTCCACACTTACAGAATGAATCAGTGTAATTTAAAGCATTTTTCCCCCTTTTTCGAGAGATGATAAGCCCTGTCGTTTGGGTCAAGAAACAAATTACTAAACTGGTAGACTCAGTTCATAAGGAAGGGGTCTAAAAATATTTGCATGATCTAAATCTGAATTCTGACATTATCTCGGTAGCTTCTACAGAAACTGAGTGTGTTGTCCTTCATCTGAATAGGCAATGGTGCAGTTGAAAATCACATTGACACAATGATCCCTAATGTAGTTGGACAAGACATGTTTAGTGTCTGAACTAAGATAATATAGCATTTAAATAGACTTGCCTGTGAGTTTTCTGATGCCGTGAAAGTACAGCTAACAATATTTTGCTATATTTGCCTTAAAGCTCCAGTTCAAAACAAAAGAGGCAATCATGTTTTGGCTGAAAGTAAGGGGGGCTGCTGTAAATTACCTTTTTTAAATTATACCTTTTCCCCCATAAATGCTAACAGCTAATAAAATTTGGTGGTTGTCAGTTGGCCTTATATAAATGCTCTTATTTTTTGTTAACCTCACATTTTAATATGGCAAATTCTTTGAATATAAGTCATATTCCTTAAGACGATGCACCCATCCTTCAAAGAGCAACATATTGCTGAAGCTTGTTTGCATTGGCCATTTGTGCTATGGTAAAAGCCAAGATGCTTAAAGATGCCACTGAAAGCTCAATAGGCTGGATATTAAAATATGATAGTGCGGACTGGAGGCAAACAGTGTAGGCACGTGTCTGAACGTTTGCCCTGTGAAAAGGCCAGAGTGATTTCTATTGTCGTCAGAGGGAAGGGGGCGAGAAAATCACTGTTATCACAGCAGGAACTGATTGTACATTAAAGCTGCAGTGCCAGAATAGGTGATGAGGCAAGATTCAAATGCACCACACACACAAGTTTCTCAACCTGGGCCATATACCTCTACTATCGAAATGACTGAAAGTGTCACTCCATATTATCTGAAATGACAATAGGTTGAGTGTAGCCTCTTCAAGAGCAAACATGTTATAATGGAATGCTGAGATCAATTAGGTGGAAGGTGGCAGATAGAAAAGAACATGGGCATCTTTCGTTTTCATCAGTCTGCCCAGTCAAGATGCATGTAATCTAATGCACCTTTGTTTCAGAGACATTTCCTCCAAGACTTGAAAAGATGCGAGTGGCAGGATAATTTTTGAAAAGTCTCATTTTCTGGTTGTGTGTGTGTGTTTGCAAATACTGTATTAAGGCCTGGTGTTTTGCTTTATTTCTAGGCAAGCTCATAACTCTGCTCTGTACCAGTGGGTTGTCTGCTGAGGACTAGCTGTATCCAGGCAACCAAGGCCCGGTTTATTCACTGGGTGAGGGAGGTAATTGGTTTGGACTGGCTGAAACAGTAGCTGATAACTATGTGACTCCACTGATTAGAGGTATCTCTATGGATGACAATTTTTAATCAGGGACAAAAGGCATGGGAAAAAGAGCAAAAGCAAGGCAAAAACACAGGGCCGGGACAAATTGAGCAATGATGCTTTGAGAACTAAGACTGTCCTAATAAAGCAACTACTTTCAGCAATAATGACTTTCAGCAGTAATGACTGTGAGGGATGTATGCGCGTGTGTGTGTATGTGCATACATTTGTTGGTCTGAGCGAAAGAAAGCCTAATTATTTTTTCTTTGTGAGTACCCATGAGTGTTTTTCTTTATGCAAAACGTGTATGTGTTCTATTGGTTACTCTTGACCAAAAAACATTGTAAATATTTTCTAATTTACGTACCAAATGATGTGAATAGTAGTAAATTATAATTGGAGTCCCACAAGGCTCTATACTGGGTCCAGTATTCACTTTGGTTATTAGTACTGAGGCCTTTCTGCACTTTTTTTGCTGATGAAAATTTATACTTGTTTTGCTTCCATAAAGAAGGCCATATGGGAACCGCAATAGCAAGGATAGTTGCAACCCTCTAATGGAAGCCAAAATTTGTCATTTAATAGCAGAAACAAAATACATTGCATCCCACAGTCTGAAATATTATTACTGAAATCTTTCACATTTGGATCCTAAATCGATATCAATTTCAATGCCTTCTCATAAATACTGAATGAAATATCATTTAAAAGAAGAAAAAGAAAGGAAAAAAGTGAGTTGATGTAACTGGACTCACTAGAAATTTAATAATATTTTTTTTTTCTAATTCCAATGATCAGTACATGGAGATAAGCAGTTCTAGCTGTATCTACTTTATCACTGGTATTGTTTTATTTTGACCCATTTTGTTTATTCTGACCCATTTTGTGGACTTTTCCAGAATGCACAGATTGCCAGTCCGCCCATGCATTTGTATTTAAACTTCTGTAGGATGTGTATATTCTAAACTTTCAATCCATACCCTGCTTGTATTCAGAAGTAGAAGCAAAGATGTTTTATTCTGACTTGCATGTGAGAAAAAGGTTTTCCAATTTTTTCATTACTTGAATAGTTTATTTCAATAGAATAGACTGAAGTACAAAATAAATAATAATAAATGGTTAGTGTAACGGTGGCACTTTTTGTTGTTTTTCTGTTCTGCTTTCTTTTGTTTGCATTTTTTGAAGGGAATTATGTTACTTGAAATGTCCTCCTACCATACTACCCTGGTGCTTTGATCTCTCCTGAAATATTTGAATGGGATCCTACATGTAATTGGCTTATTTAAAAGTATACTTACTAAATGCACAGTTGTGCTCATAAGTTTACATACCCTGGCAGAAATGATGATTTCTTAACCATATTTCAGAGAATATGAATGATAATACTGACACTGGGGTTTGTGACGGTGGGAGGCCACTAGAGGCCACCCTTGTTTAAGTTGATATTTGGTGGGATTATTAGTCACAGCTGGGGGTCATTAGTATTAGGTGTTTGTGTTTTGTTATTGGTGGTGGGGTTTTGAGAGTTAGTATTTAAGGGGTTTGAGTTCTGTTTGCAGGTGTCTCTTGTTTTGTTCTTTGTGTATCTCTGTAGTTCAGGCTCTCATGCCTGTTATGGTTTGAAGGGAAAAGAATAAAAGACATGGAGCACTTTAACTCTCCCGGGTACGTGTGTGCTTGCTCTTGGTGCATCAGGAAGGGAACGAGACGTGACAGATTGACCGACCTCACAAACAAGGGCAGAAAGCCAGCAGAGGTAGAGCCGCGCCCGAAGGAACTCGTCCTTGGGGCCGCAATCATCGCCCTGCTGCAAGGGAAGGAGAAGGAGTTACTGCAAGGGAAGGCCTGGAGTGAGGCAGACTGGGTCAGGTTCGGGGGTGAGCCGGTGAGGAAGAGCCGGTTTTCAACTGCCGAGCTGTTGTGTGGCGGAGAGTCAGAGGACGAAGAGTTGGACCAGGGCTTCTGGTGGGGCGGGTGGATCGATGGATCCCCGATCATCGAACTAGAGCAGATCGTGGACCCCCTCGTCCTCGACTCGACCCCGGAGGACCTCCCACTTTGGCTCGCCGAAAGGCGAGGCGGGAGATCCGTGGGAAAGAGACGTGGGGGACGTGGGGTTCAACGTCGTTCCCGCTGGCCACCCGATCGCCAGTTGCCAAAGAAGCCAAAGGCTTACTCTGGCACTCCACTCCTCCAGCTCGAGCCTGGCTCGCCTCGCATGGCAAACCCGCGGCTGGACCAGTGAGCCTCACTTACGGCTGGCTCGGGCGTTAGGACCCAGAGGCAGCTTATAGTTGAGGCCCGGCTCCAGCCTCCTACGCGGCCTGAAGCTCTGTAGCCACAGGGCCTGCTCCGCTCGTAGCAACAGAAAATCAGCAGTCAGTGGAGGAGAGATGTGTTGAGAGGAAGAGCCCGCAGAACCTGGTCGATCTGGCACTGCAGGCGCTACCCCTGGTGCGTGTGCAAGGCAGCAGGCTGCCGAAAGCAGCAAGAGCAGCGACGAGAGATGTGGTGAGAGACGGTAAAGCCGAGAGGGCCACGAAGGATGCGGCATCGGCTCAAGAGGCTGTGGAGGCAGCTCCCGTACCAGCAGCTGCAGCCGTAAAAGCTGAGAGAGCCGCGAAGGACGCGGCGTCGGCTCAAAACATGGCCGAAGCAACTCCCGTATTTGAAGTTGCAAGTCAGCTCGTCGCAGGTGCCAGACAAGAGTTCACTGCAGTCCCTGCCAAGAGAGAGAGTGCTCTAACTGCGTTCCCTATCACTGAAACCTCGCCCACCAGCGCAGATACCACGCTCACCCGCGTTGAGCCCGCGTTCCCGAGCGTCCAGACCACGCTCCTCTGCACTGAGGCCACGCTCCAGCGGCCCATACCAACACCCCGGAGATGGATGCAGCCGCCAACGCCAGCTCCCTGGCTTCGCCCACTAGCACCAGGTAGCATAACTGGGGTTGGTGTAGGGGCAAGAGCAGGCAGTCCAGAGCCAGTAGACCTGCTAGGCCCATTAGAGGAGCCTTTAGGCTCTTTAGTAGAACCTTTAAAGCCTGTAGCCGTAGCCCAGGAGCCTGTAGCTCTAGCCGTAGCCCAGGAGCCTGTAGCTCTAGCCATAGCCCAGGAGCCTGTAGCTCTAGCCGTAGCCCACAAGCTGGTAGCTCTAGCCATAGCTGTAGCCGAGAGGCTTGTAGCGTTAGCTGCAGCTGAGAGGCTTGTAGCGTTAGCTGTTGCCGAGAGGCTTGTAACATTAGCTGTAGCCAAGAGGCTTGTAGCGTTAGCCGTAGCCAAGAGGCCTGTAGCGTGAGCCATAACCGAGAGGCCTGTAGTGTTAGCCGTAGCCGAGAGGCCTGTAGTGTTAGCCCTAGCAGAGAGGCCTGTAAATGTAACCCTAGCTGAAGGGCTGTAGCCGCCCGTGAAGGGCTTATTTATGTAGCCGTAGCTGACCGAAAAGGGCCTGTAACTACCAGTGAGAAGCCCGTAGAGGCTAGAAAGGGACCTGAAGAGGCTAGCCCAGGGCTTAGTGAGACTAGCGAGGAGTCCAGGGAAGCTAAAGTGGGGCTTGAAGAAGCTAGCCAGGGGATTAGTGAGGCTAGCAAGCGGTCCAAGGAAGCTAAAGGGAGACTTGAAGAGGCTAACCAGGGGCCTGAAGAGGCTAGGCAGGGGCTTAGTGAGGCTAGCGAGGGGTCCAGGGAAGCTAAAGAGGGCCCAGAAGAGGCTAGCCAGGGGATTAGTGAGGGTAGCGAGGGGGCCACCCTGGACGTGCGGTGCACCGGCCAGGCTGTAGTCCTGTGAGAGACGGCCGGGTGGGGCTCATGGGGTGCTTCCCTTTGCCTCCGCCTGTCCCTCCTCTGTCCTTTGGATGGTGTGGGTGTCTCTTTGTGCCCCTGGGCGGGGGGTTGTTGAGGGGGGTACTGTCAGGTCTGGGGTTTGTGACAGTGGGTGGCCACTAGAGGCCACCCTTGTTTAAGTTGATATTTGGTGGGTTATTAGTCACAGCTGGGGGTCATTAGTATTAGGTGTTTGTGTTTTGTTATTGGGAGTTAGTATTTAAGGGTTTTGTGTACTGTTTGCAGGTGTCAGTCAACCACCACGGTAGTCTCTTGTTTTGTTCTTTGTGTATCTCGTGCCTGTTTTGGTTTGAAGGGAAAAGAATAAAAGATATGGAGCACTTTAACTCTCCTGGGTATGTGTGTGCTTGCTCTTGGTGCATCGGGAAGGGAACGAGACGTGACAAACACAAAAACTTTTCTTTCACTCATGGTTAGTGGTTGGCTGAAGCCATTTATTGTCAAACAAATGTGTTTATTCTTTTAAAATTATAATCACAACATAAACTATCCAAATGACCCTGATCAAAAGTTTACATACTCTAGTGATTTGGCCTGACACAAACAGGTTTGAATGGCTATGGAAGGTATCCATCTTCACCTTGACCTGTTTGCTTGTAATTAGTGGGAGTGTATAAAAGGTCAACGAGTTTCTGGACTCCTGACAGACCCTTGCATCTTTCATTCAGTGCTGCACTGACATTTTTTGGATTCTAAGGCATGGGGAAAGCAAAAGAATTTGTCAAAGGATCTGCGGGAAAAGGTAGTTGAACTCTAAACAGGAAAGGGCTATAAGAAAATATCAAAGGAACTGAAAATGCCAATCAGCAGTGTTCAAACTCTAATTAAGAAGTGGATACTTAGGGGTTCTGTTGAAACCAAACCACGGTCAGGTAGACTAAGTAAAACTTCAGCCACAACTGCCAGGAAAATTGTTCGGGATGCAAAGAAAATCCCACAAATAACTTCAGGTGAAATACAGGACTCTCTGAAAACGTGGTGTGGCTGTTTAAAGATGCACAATAAGGAGGCACTTGAAGAAAGATGGGCTGCATGGTCGAGTTACCAGAAGAAAGCCATCACTACGCAAATGCCACAAAGTATCCCACTTACAATATGCCAAACAGCACAAGGACAAGCCTCAAACCTTCTGGCACAAAGTCATTTGGAGTGATGAGACTAAAATTGAACTTTTTGGCCACAACCATAAACGCTACATTGGAGAGGAATCAACAAGGCCTATGATGAAAAGTAGTCTATTCCTACTGTGAAACATAGTGGTGGATCACTGAAGTTTTGGGGATGTGTGAGCTACAAAGGCACAGGAAATTTGGTCAGAATTGATGGTTAGATGAATGCAGTAAGTTATCAAAAAATACTGAAGGAAACATTTCCACTCATCAGCTCTGAAGCTGCGCATGGGACGTACTTGGACATTCCAACCTGACAATGATCCAGAACACAAGGCCAAGTTGACCCGTCATTGGCTACAGCAAAATAAAGTGAAGGTTCTGGAGTGTCCATCTCAGTCTCCTGACCTCAATATCATTGAGCCACTCTGAGGAGACCTCAAACATACAGTTCATGCAAGACAGACTGGAGGCTTTTTGCCAGGAAGAATAGGCAGCTTTACAGTCTGAGAAGATAAAGAGCCTCATCCACAACTACCACAAAAGACTTCAAGCTGTCATTCATCTTAAAGGGGGCAATACACTGTATTAAGAACTGGGGTGTGTAAACTTTTGATCAGGGTCATTTGGGTAGCTTGTGTTTTGATTAAAAAGAGTAAACACAGTTGTCTTACAATAAATGACTTCAGCCAACCACTAACCATGAGTGAAAGAAAAGTTTTTGTGTTATCATTCATATTCTCTGAAAAATGGTTAAGAAATCATAAATTCTGCCAGGGTGTGTAACTTTATGAGCACAACTGTACTTTTGTTTTTTATTCAACTAAAGGTTCTCTTTGGCTTGGAAGTTGTAGGAAAATCTTTCATCACTGTAGAAACTTTATAACTGTTTCTTCTTTGTCACACATCTGCCTTGTCCGAGTAGAAAAGATGAAAAGGTGGCACATGGTGACATGGTGGTTTATTTAGAACTAAGCAGAACCGAAACATAAACAGGTACAAGGACCAAAAACAATGATGCCGAAAACTGAAAAACACAAGAATAAGATACAGACCGAAACAAGGTGAGAGTATGCTCCAATAACGCAACTAAAGTCTAACTAACATAAATACACCATGGGAATGGGCAGGGAACCAATGAGAGTGAGCATTAAGTCCCAGTGAGTGCTAGCCAGCTGATGCCACAAACAAGCCACAGCCGGCTAGAGAAGAACATGCGCTGAAGGCTGATAGGGCAAGTCAGTAGTCCTATGAGGACCCCTAGTGGTCGCAGTCCGGAACCGTGACAGGATCCCCCCTCAATGGCGTCACTCCGGGGCGCCGAAACGAACCTTCCAGCCCACACAACCGCAATGGGGGGAAGGCAACAACGTCCAGTCCAGGGTGGAGGAGGAGGAGGTGGCGAAGGCCGAGCCCTCCACACATGAATAGAGGCCGGAGCGGAAGTCACTGTCGTGGGAGTTGAAGCGTCTGTAGCGGAGGCCGGGGTGGGAGCCACAGCTGGTGGCATTGACGCTGGGGTGCAGCCACCGGCACAAGGTCAAGAGCAGAGGCAGCCAGTGCGGAAACTGGTGTAGAGCCAGGGGCTGAGGCAGCTGGTACGGACACCAGCGCAAGGTCAGGTGCTGAGGCAGCCGGTGCAGAAACCGGCACAGGGTCAGGTGCTGAGGGAGCCGGTGTGGAAACCAGCGCAGGATCAGGTGCTGAGGCAGCCGGTGTGGAAACGGGCACAGGTCAGGAGCTGAGGAGAAGGCTGGTGTGGGAACCGGCACTGGAGTCTGGATGGCTGGCGCGGGAACCGGCACTGGAGTCTGGGCGGCCGGTGTGGGAACCAGCGCTGGAGTCTGGACGACCGGCGCGGGAGCCGGTGTAGAGTCAGGAGCTGGGGGTAGAGAGCTGCGCACTGGGGCCATGGGCGGAGAGGTGCGCTGGGGCCATGGGCGGAAGGCTGCGTGCTGGCCGAGGAAGCGACCGCGTTGACTGGGACGGCTGAGGAGGTGATCGCGCTGACTGAGGCGGCCGAGGAAGCGATTGGAGATCTGACTGGGACCGTGGAGAATGCTGGCTAGCTGACTGGGCTGATCTAGGAGTAGCCATCATGGGAGCCGCCATCTTCGACCTGGAACGGGATAGCCTCCGCCTCCGAGATTTTTTTGCCGCGTTAGCGACGGGAACGTCCGGAATTAAAGTTTGTGGCTCCAATACCACCGGTGAATCCCCAGTTGCCGTACATGAGCTCGTCTTCTTCCGAACTCGTGTACTCCAGGAGCTCTGGAGGAGTGTGTTGATTCCCTTTGCTTGCCTTCCGCCTACGTGGTTTTCTCGCCACGTTGGTGACAGGAAGACCCAAGAAGAAACCCCACAGGTCAAAGATCTCTGGCTGATCCTCCTCACTCCAGCCATGAGTGAGATCATCCTCGTCCGAGCTGCCATAGTCCAAGATCGGAGGGTTCCACCAGCTCTTTCTGCTCGGCCCCTCTCGCCACTGAGTCCCATGCTGGACAGAAATCGAGTTTATGGGGCTCAAGTGAAAAGCTGCTGTGCCTGGATGATTGGAGCATTCAGTCACACATTGTGCAACAGTATACCTTGTACAATATTGTGCAATGTTCTTATCTGGTGTTTATCATTATCATTATGTGCAATATCGTGACGTTTTCTAAACGGGTGCCAGATCACTTCATTACTTGCAATATTTTATGTGCAATAGTCTTCGTGTGCAATATTACTACTTAGGGCAATATTACTTTTTCATTACCTACTATTACTCCTGATTCTCTAATAAGTGCAATATCTTACTCCAAACTTTTGTGTCTGTAGTTTTTCCCTCAACTGTGTTACTTATATATAATATTAATACCAAGGATTTCTGTACACAGCACAGTGTATTCAATTTGAGCTTTTTTTCTTTTCAACAGATTTTTTATTTAGATCTTATTTAGACTTTATATTATTGTTCTTGTCTTTGTGTCTTTGTGGCTCTTTGCAGTCATTAGATATGAAGTTGTCTGATTCCGATTCTGATTCACTAAAGGTCAGTATTCATAATGACACCCATTAATGACAGCTGACATAAAATCATATAGGCATTTCTAAAAGTTCATTCAAATGAAAGCCATTTGTATTAACATTTTTTGAAGAGATAACATTACTGTTGATCAAGAAGCCTTCATTACAACTGGCACTCTTCAGAATAAGCATTTATAAATGTTAATATATGTTTACGTCAGTTGTCACTAAAGGCTTATGCAGGTGTCATGTAGCCCTACGAATGCTAACATTCAGTGAGGTGTTATTGGGTAGTCTTACTGTAAAACCAGACTTATTCTTTTAATTGTTTTCAAAATGACTTTCCTGTCAAAATGAAATATATGAAAAACAGACCTTTCCAAAGACAAAAGGGTAAGCGGGGCATTTGGCTGATGCTTTTATCCAGAGTGAATTACAATCATTAGTTAAAGGAACAGTCCCCTAGGAGCAACTGAGGGTTAAGTTCTTGCTCAAGGACACAATGGTAGAAGGTGGGGTTTGAACCTGCAACTTTGTGGTTATCGAGTTTACAGGCAAGTGTTTTACCCAGCAGGCTACTACCACAAAGAAACACATATAAGGACTGTACTGTTACAAATGTTAGTTAGAACAAAGGTATATATGAAGTGTCATTTGACTGGACACTGCAGCAGATATTATAGTATTTAAATATAAACATGCCTAGATGCTTCCTGGCTTGAATGCTTCAATTGGCAGAGAACCCTCATGTTTTGTTGCACATCTCATTTACGAAAGCATTCCTTTTCTGAGTGTACAGTGATGCATCCATTTAGTAGAAATATATCTCAGTTTTTGATGATGGCCGTGGAGAGCACTGTCTAACACTAAAAGCTCCAAGAGATGTTCAATTGGATTGAGATCTGGTAACTGCAAAGGCAATTGCACAGGATTTACATCATTTCCATACTCACTGTACCATTCAGTGACATCTCGCGCTCTGTGGATAGGCGCACTGTCTTATAAGACATCACTCCCATCAAGACAGAAGGATTTTACCATAGTGTAGAACTTTGCATTGCTTTGCAGAGACCCTTCCCTCTAAAGATCATAAATGGACACATATCAAACAAAATGTGCCCCACAAGATAACAGAGCCACTATAGACCTGCAACTGTGGTTTTTACACCAAGGTACTTTTAAATATGTTTGTCTTTGTATGTTTGTCTTTGTGGATGAACTATTCTTGCTGACACACATTACAAACATCACACTGACTGAACTTTTAGTCTTGTTTACTGATCTCTTTCCTATAGATCTTAAGGCAGATGTCCTTGTTCCTATTCTTGTTCACTTTACTCATTGTCCCTTTGAAGCCCTGGCTAGCTGAGCAGTTTTTGTGACTGAAACCCCACTAACCCTGTAATGAACCCTCTTTCAAAGTCACTTACAACATTTCCACTTGCCTTTTAGATTCAAAATCAATGTCATTTGGGCTCGATCAGCATCTTTTTTTAACATGGGATACTGACAGAGACTGAAAGCTAATGCACTCACGTTTCTTTCCTCCTTCAGGTTTTCCTTAAATATGTCAGCAGTCCTTATGTACATATATGGACCCATGTATGCCATTGTTGCCATTGTGATTGTGGTGTGTGGGCTTAATGGAGGGGGGCTTTACCTGTTCGGGTTTGAGGCCTGGGGGCACCCACGCATATTCCTCCAGAGCACAACCAGAGTCGTCATCTGAGGTGGAGTTCCTCTGGAAGTCGAACATGAGCTTAGAGACCGTCCTCTCCATGTCCAGAGCCATCATCACCGCCTCATACCACTCCCTACTGCCCTCAGAGACAGAGAGAGAGAGAAAGAGAGAGAGAGAGCATAAAAATAATAAAAATCCCTAGAAAGTAGAACCTGAAATGCTAACTTCTCACACATAGACAGATGTGACCAATCTGCTCAGTTCTCTTGGGAGAGAGAGTGTGCTATGGGCAAAGAACACATCATCGATTCCTCATTACTGTAACCGTTTTTAAGTTAGGTTTCCACAAAGCACAAAGCAGATTATGCACACATACACACAAGGCACACACATACACAACATGCACACACACATTGCAAACCCCCAACCCCCCCCCCCCCCAAAAGCAT
>JBBPCX010000016.1:5947753-5975356 GCA_037974365.1 Hydrocynus forskahlii
GCGGCTTGTATAAACGTGCAGAGCAGGCCCAGTTCATCTTGCTTTGATCCAAGTGACTTTTAAAGATGGTTCATTATGGAGGAACAAGAGCTTTAGTCAAAGGCACTGTTCAGCCGGCTAGTGTTTCAATAGGACCAGTGACTTTTCCATTTATATCTATTGAAGATTCACCAGTAAATAGGGTTGGAAATTGCATTCCAAAGACTTGTAAAATCTATGTCAAGAGAAAGTGAAGCTTTTAGCTTGTGGTTGTCCAACAACTTGCTAAGACACTTTTTGTTCTTTACTTTGTCACCCATCTGTAGGTATGAACAGGCATACAGACATTATCAGCTAAATATTTCTTGCTCATCTGGTATGTGACTAATAAACTGCTTTTCTTGTATAATAGTTGATGACCATCATAAGTACACTAAAGGCTGAAACGTGTTTTTTTTTGGTCGAATAAATATCTAAAGCTAATTTTGCTAAAGCTGTGTTTAGTCACACAGCTATCATGAGGCAGGGAAGGCTATATGGACAACAGTATTAGGACGCCTGACCATTACACCAAAAGGGACTTTAAAGACATTGCATTCAAATACATAGACTTTAATATGGAGTTGTTTCCCCCTTTGCAACTATAACAGCTTCCTCTTTTCTTGGAAGACTTTCCACAAGATTTTGGAGTCTTTCTGTGGGAATTTGTGCCCATTCATTCTGTAGAGCATTAATGATTCTGGACAAGAAGGCCTGGCTTGCAATCTCCGTTCCAGTTCATTCCAAAAGTTTTGGGCTCTATGTGGGCCAGTCAAGCTCCACACCGAACTCATCCAACCAACTCTTTATGGACCTTGCTTTGTGCACTGGGGCACAGTCATGCTCGAAGGGCCTTCCGCAAACTGTGTTGGAAGGTGTGGCCCAATACTTTTATCCATCAGCTGATGGAAAGTACTGACAAACTCTGGGAAAAGGAAAATCAGGGTTCCAATCTTCCAGTACTTAACAGCTAAACTGAATCATTTTCCTAACAGGAATATCACTCGTATGGCTGTGCTAATTTGCACTGGGGAGAGATGCACCTTAGGCTAAAGTAGCCACTGATTAATGATAGCTTCCAGTCCTGTTAAACAGGTCAGTTAAAGCACAACATATAACATATGTCTATGCTAATAGTTCCAAGCTCATTTTTAAATATATAAAATATAAGCACATGATATTGAATAAATGTAGTGCAGCATGGCATCTCTCAAGCATTGACTAATTATGTATTTTTCATCCATCAGTTCTCTGCCACTAAAGTACCCAGCATGCATTGTATAAATACATCATACAACCAGTGCAAATGCCCCCTGATGTCCCACGGATACTGCGGCAAACAAATACAGATGTGAAACTTCTTACCAGTAATATTAGCTGCCTTAATCCAAATTTGACCACCTTCAAGAGAAGGTGTGTCAGAGCAGGTGCAGGACACACAGGACACACCGTGTGGCTGAAGTTGCTGCTGTTTACAAGAAATGCACACTGACCAACATGGAGGAAGCAATCAAGGCTCTTGCTTTGATTATTTTGCTTTTGCACATATAACTGCACTAAAGAGGTACTGGCAGGTAAATTAAATCAAATGTCTTTGCTTGGAACCCCAGAAACACTACATGTACCCCTGGTTTCAGTACAAATGTTACAGATTGCCACAGTCAGAAAAAAACTTCCATCTCTGCTCTAAAGTCAGCATTTCATAATGAACAGACCAATAGCAATGGTCCAAAAAAGTTACAACACCACATATTTTGAGGTTTTGCTCCGACAGCAAAGACACTGTATTTTTCCAAGCTTAATCGGCCTCTTAAATCAGGCTGCTTGTGGTTAGATATAGGTGAACTCACTGTTTGTATGTGGAGGGAGACGTTTCCTGCAGGCAGACTTGGAGCACAACTGCATGTAACATGTATTGCTATTCACAAGCATGCTTGTTCCATCTCTAAATTAGAACAAGAGCCCTTCCAAACATGTCTTGCTTGTTACATGGTTTCAGAACCATTTGTGTTTAAAACCTTCTATTCGTGCCACATACTACCCTTCAAAACATGTCTTTAAAAAAGAGAGAGAGAAAAAGGGAGAGAGGAAGAAAAAGAAAGTGAGAAAGAGGGAGGAAGATAGGGATTAAGGAAAGGAGAGAGGGAGAAGCAGAAAGGGAGAGAAAAAGAAAGAAATGGAGAGAGAGAGAGAGAGAGAGAGAGAGAGAGAGAGAGAGAGAGAGAGAGAGAGAGAGAGAGAGAGAGAGAGAGAGAGAACAATCACAGGGTCTTAGACAACTAAGATATGACTGCGCATTTTACTTTGCCCTGGTGTGCCACCTTCCAAAAACGCTCAATACATATGCAGGTCCGTGATTAGTGGGCTCTGTTCTATGCCATGCCACTTGAAAGCTTACTGCGACACACAGCACAGAATCAAGGTTAGAGGAAATACTTCACACAGACCTGCTTTAGATCTCATCATCTCATCCCACAAATAACCAAAGGGGGGGAGAGAGACAGTGAGAGAGAGAGAGTGAAGGGGGGATAGAGAGAGAGAGTGAGGTGCAAAAGCCGTGCTGAGAGAAATGATTTTCTCTCTCACGTGTCCTGCCTCATCCTCTCCCTCTGCCAATAGATTTGACTGCTTCTGTGTGGGTGTGTGTGAGAGTGAACAGGAGAGAGGGAGACAAGCGAGGAGAGGGAGAGAAAAAGAGAGAGAGCTCTTATTTATGTAAAAGGCAACGTGAGAGGAGGCTCTCACAGCTGAAGCACTGTTAGCCATGTTGCTAACAGGTTAACTCTTTGATGAACTCTGTATTATTTGTAATCCCTCCTTTAACCTGTTCATCAGTAACCAGGACCCACTCTGGAACACCAGTGAGCGGATATTATTTGGGTGGTGGATCATTGTTTGCACAGCATGCTAACACACCTGCCCCTTGATGGCCTGTTTGGCAAAGTCTATTGAATCTTGCCCGCCAATTACCTATTTTGTGTTTCAGTGTTCACTGCCATGAGATACACCAAAGTAAAGCTGCTTACTGGTCGTTCTGTGGGGGCCCTACACTGATGAAGGTAAAGGTGGCTAATAAATTATTAAGAAACAGAAGAACTACAACCTGTAGCTGTAAAATACAAAGTGCATCTATATGGTTATTGAGGCTAATGGACAATAAGCGTAGAAACAAGGTAGGTGCACCTAATGAAGTGGTTTGTCATACATGCACACAGGGGATGTTATGTGCATATTTTGATTTGATTTTTGGTACTTTAAAAGTGTTTTTGAAGTGTCTTGATTCTACAGAGCTATAATAACATACCACACACATGGGTTTAATAACATATCACACACATACATCAAATTTCTCCAATAGATTATTCTCAGTGCCTCCTGCACCAGCCTTCTAGCACACTGGTTCCAAGGACTGCAGACGGTTCATTTTTTCCCCTATGTGTGGTAAATTAGGCTAAAGAATAAATCTAGTTTAAGAAGCTAAAAAAACTAAATCACAAGTCCTACAAATTTAAGCTCTTTATTAAAAAGCCAAAGAATTTAGGTTTAAATGGATACATCAGTTTTGACTGTTGTAGACTTTTTCCAAAATTTACATAAAAAGTTAAAATAGAAAACTATTATTGACTGTTATTATTATGGTGTCTTTCCATTCCAAGATGGTAAAAAAGGCTACCAAGCATTCCAGTTTAAAATTTGTTTCAAATTCTTGCAACCTTGTAGCAGGCTGGATACTAGCCGATCGTAGTGCAGAAAATTAGTACTGCAGGTCAATCCCAGCACAAGAGGAGACACTCTATAGTCAAACACAGAAGCACAGAAGGCGAGATCTGTCGGTATAAAGGTGGGAAAAACAGAGTTTGGCGATAAGGAAGCACTCACAAGCCCACACAGTGACAGTGACGTCTCATAACGCGACAGTAATCACTGAACTCAATCACTGAGTCAATAATTAACCCTTTGTGTGACTATGTGAACAATCAGCCACAAAACCACACCCTTGTGGCTACTTTAACATTTGTGCGAAAGGGCCCTCATCCTGAAAGGCTCAGTTAATTTCCAGCTGTGTTTTCTGCACAGCATGCCAATCAGTTTTCCTTTTAGGAAGAGGAACAGTCATCCCAGAAGAGGATCCAAAATAATCATAATAAACAAGCTTTTTAAAGCACATAGAAAGACATTTTGAACATCTAACTTAATGACTGCCTGCTTAAAAAAAGAAGCTGCTTCTTAATCCATTTTGACCCTATGAAGATTTTTTTCACCCAGCTGAAAACTAATATATACTTTTAGAGACTTCCAGGCTAGTCTGTTCCTGCATGTGAACTATTTGGTTTTGCACTTGAACTTTTCCATAGAGGTTTTATTAAAATGATTTAGGAAAAGTCACCTTAATGTCCTACATGAGTGCTTAAGGGGGCACTCTGTCCAAAAATGACCACTCTTCTACAGACAGACATACTTCTATGAAAACTATAAAATTCGCCTCTTGATAATCTAGACTGAAGGTGAGGAATTTTGGAAAAACTGTTTTAAGGAATCTTGAGGGTGAGCTAACTAAGGCAGAAGGAAGCCAGATATCTACTATTACTTCTAGGAAACTGAATATTATTTCTTTATTTATTTGCTTCTGTGGTACATTCAAATCAGTTTTAAAGAAGTTGACTTTTATTACTGTGTGTGTGTGTTAGGGGGTTCTCAAGGATTGTGTGACATATTTGTGCCATGCATGCTGGGTATTGCACTGAGGGGACACAGATAAAAACTGATGACAAATAACATTACATGCTGGTTCAAGGCCTGAATGCCTCTTTATGTCTTGGAAATGTGAGAAAAGGTTTCTGAATCTTGGAATGATCTGAATTATACTTCCACATACTTCCAGTTACGGCAGCTCTGCTCATTTCTGAATTTCTTTATTTTCCTGTTTTTTATTCTCTTAACTTTTTCATTTACTCTTAGCAACTCAAATCTGACACCATGTACTACCATGTTGTGCTAGTTTTGCCCATTTTTGTATGTTATTTTTTACTATTTTCACCAGTGTGTGGAGACCCATCATGTGGGCCTTTTGTTTACAATCAAGATCAGTTGTTAGTGCTGTGCCCTGCAACGGTGCTCCGCACGAACAGACTGGACATCCCCAGCGAACTGAGGAGGAAGAGACGAGGATGTTGCTCTGGGAGAGAACGTTGTCGCCTGAGAAGGAAATGTTACAAACCATTTCTCCCTTCTATAGTCATGAGGAATGTGAGATCTCTCCCCAACAAGATGGACGAGCTAACGGTGCTAAACCTGGTTCCAGACTGAAATCTGGCAGTGTAGCATCATGATGCAAACAGAGACCTGGCTAACACCGCTAACTCCAGACACAAGCGTGGCGCTGCCCAGATTCCAGCTGCTGCAGGCAGACAGAACAAGGGAGAGCGGTAAGAGGAAAGGAGGGGGACTGGCAGTGTTTGTGAACAACAGATGGTGTAACCCTGGGCACATCACCATGAAAGAACAACTTTGCAGTAGAGACAATGAGCTGTTAGCCGTTAAGATGCGGCCATACTACCTCCCCAGGGAATTCTCACATGCTATTGCAATAACAGCAATAACAGGAGAGGCCTTAGAACCACCTCAGGCCACAAAAACTAGAACTAGAACGGCCAGTGTGGGATGCGAGATGTGCAAATGAACTAAATCACATTTTCAACAGATTTGATTCATTTGCCCCTGCCTCTCCCCCACATTGTCCTCCTTGATGCAGCCTCTAACATCTGCCACAGACACACCCACCCGCACCTCTGTCCCACCTCAGAACCTCAGACACCTCAGACACTTCACACCTCCTCTACACTTCACACCACTTCCACACTCACTGCACACTGCTCTTCCCCCACAATCATGTCATCCAGCCCACATCCAGCTCATGGCTCCAACCTGTCTTTTTCATCCATCCAGGTTTGGAGGGAACTGAAGAGGATGAAAGCCAGGAAGGCAGTGAGTCCAGATGGCATCAGCTCAAGGGTTGTCAAGTCCTGCGCTCAACTGTGTGAGGAGATGGTGCACATCTTTAACTGGAACGCTGTCATCCACCTCATACATCATTCTCTCAACTAGAGACCCACAGGAGCACTGTGAAAACCATGTTCTTTGATTTCTCCAGTGCCTTCAACACCATCCTTCCCACAGTCCTGAGGGACAAGCTTGAGTACACAGCAGTGAACCATCACCTTGCCACATGGATCCTGGACTACCTCATAAACCACAGTATGTAAGAACCCAGGGCTGTGTGTCAGACAGGGTCGTTTGCAGTACTGGGCCCCCGCAGGTGCAGACTTCTCCACCAACTGCTTCCTGCAGAAGTTCTCGGATGACTCTGCAATAGTCTGTCTCATCACTGATGGAGACGACAAGGAGTATGGAGAACTGAGCCAGGACTTTGTGGACTGGTGCCAGCAGAACTACCTCCAGATCAACACTGGAAAAACCAAGGAACTAGTGGTAGACCTCTGCAGACAAAAACATCCTCCACTACAACCACTGAACATCCAGAGTATGGACACTGAGACTGTGGAGAGCTACAGGTACATTGATGTTCATCTGAACAGTAAACTGGACTCACAACACAGATATACTTTATAAAAAAAAGGGCAGAGCAGGCTGTACCTGCTGCGGAGGTATAGGTCTTTTGGAGTGCAGGGGCCATTCCTGAGGACCTTTTATGACTCTGTGGTGGTATCAGCCATCTTTTACGGTGTGGTCTGCTGGGGCAGCAGGATCTCTGCTGGGGACAGAAAGAAATTGAACAGGCTGATCTGGAGGGCCACGTCTGTTCTAGGACGCCCTCTGGACCCAGTGGAAGTTGTGAGTGACAAAAGAAAGGTGGATAAGAAGTCATCCTTGTTGGATCAGATCACCCACCCCATGGAGGAGACTCTGACAGCACCGAGCAGCTCTTTCAGTGACAGGCTGCTGCACCCACAATGTGGGAAGAAGAGATTCCGCAGATCTAGCCTTCGAACCGCTGTCAGACTCTACAACAAAGACCTTGCAGTTGACCACACACACATAGACTAATGAACACACAAATCCATGGTAGTTTCGCTCATGTGCAATATTTCTCTGAGTGCAACATGTACTATCTTTGGGGTGGAATGCACAATTAATAGACATGCAAGTTATAATGTGCAATGCTTCTGGTACATTATTATTATTATTTCTGTTTTTGTTAATGCCTGTCACTTCACACACACAAACTCACACATCCAAACACCACATACCGATGAGTGGAGGTTTTCTCTGGTGTGCAATATTTCTCTTGTGCAATATTTTTCTCTTGTGTGCAATAGTTTTGGGTACAACATGTGCAATCTTGTGGTTCACTGGTGTAATGTGTAATTGTAGGAGTGAGATATTACTGTGAGCAATGTGCAGCTGTCTGGTTCATTGTTACTTTTTTTTTTTGCTTTTACTGTTGCTTACTGTTTTTATCAATACATTCTGCTATTCAATGTGTACAGACATACATATATTTACATATGTTATATATATACAAGCTACACACGTCTATATTTATAATTGTGTATTATCCATAAGGTATACTGTCTTACTCTATATTGTTGTGTTGTATAGGTTTATTCTTTTGTTTTTTTTGCTGCTCTTACTATTGTACTGTCCACTTTCTGCTGTAACAATGGAAATTTCCCACTTGTGGAACTAATAAAGGCTTATCTATCCTATCTTATCTTATATATTAGAACCAGATGTGACAGCACAGTTGTAAGATAACTGAGTTGTTCCAACTCTCACACCTCAGGTTAGTTATGGTTAGTTGTGTGAAAAAACGCTCCAGTAAATCAGAAAATGTCCCTCAAATCCAGAAAATGTCCTTAATTTCTGAGTGTTTGCAGTTGAAAGAGTGTGTAACTAGCAGGGTGAAGTTCCGTGATCCATATATTTTCATAGAATATGCCATGTGTGCACCAACACAGTCCTTTTAGCTCCCCGAGACGGGCAGCACGCTGTTTGTGTAAAATGGAGTAATGTGACCTTAAAGACAATGAGTGTTGAAATTATGAAAATACTTTTTCAATTACACTAGCAGTCATTTGCTGATGCAAGCACTGCATGGATTAGCAAGGGCTCATAAATATTCATTGCCTGTGATAAAGCTAATGTTTAATGACTATAATGTAGTTTGAAGAGCATTGTGTTTATAAGTGTCTTTCTCTCCTATTTAGAGATGGTTCTGCCAGTAAACACTAAAATGCACAGATCCTCTTATCTTTTATTGATACTGAGCAGAATTAGCTAATGACTGGAGGAAAGATGCAAGAAAATAACAGTTAGTATAGCTTTTAGGAAACTTTGTCTAATTTACTCAGCCACTGGACCTATGGAATAAGAGTTTGTTATTAATGCAAAATCAAAAAGTGGGCTGATGCATCAACAATTAAGTTTGTTTGACAGTGCAGAACTAGTTGAGGACATTACAGTAATACTGTCACATCCAAATGTGTGTAGTGCATTAGTAATCCACTCTGTCCACAAGCATTTGTTTCCTATGGTTATGTCTCTCACTTAGCATGAATGCCTCGATCAGAAGAAGCAGTTGTTGCTTTTATAATATGCAGGCTCACTGTTGGAGCAGTGGAGTGGCCTACAATAGTGCTCAAGAAAGGCATTACAGAAGCCCTGTTCAGTTCCTCTGAGTCTGCCAAAGTATTTGCTCAGGAAGATCAGAATCCAGTTTTCAGAGCAATTAGAACATTATATTTCTTCTAAATTTCTTCACACCACACTGTTCAAACATGACTCTTGTTTCTTTTCCAGTTCTTGACCCTCTTAGTTTTGCTGATCCCAAGTTCCAGCTACCACCTCTTTCACTCAGTTTCTCTGGTGTACTAGGAAACCATATCCTGCTGTGGTTCTGGTTGCTCTTGATGGTCCAACTCCAGTTGCGGTCCAGTTCAGTTCACAGTCTAGGAGAGGACATGCTCATTGCTCATTGGTTAGACAGTTCTTGGCCGTTTTTTCTCTACCTGTGCTCTATGTCCTCTATGACAGGCACCCCCCCCCACTCTACACGAGTACTTTGCGGCTTGTGTGGAGCTGACTCAGCAGGTCGCCACACTCGAGAGGGCATATCATGAGCTGGCTGCTGTGCATTTGGCTCCACATGCTGAGACCCAGTCTCCCCCTCCCCTTCCTCACAAACCTAAATTTTCATTAGCTTATAAGTGGGATGGTGGGGATGGGAAGTGCAATGTCTTCCTGACAAAGCTTAATTCAATTCAATTTCATTTCAGTTTTATTTATATAGCGCTTTTTACAACCAGGTTGTCACAAAGTAGCTTTACAGAGTCCAGGTCCGAGCCCCTAGTGAGTAAGCCCAAGGCGACAGAGGCGAGGAAAAACTCCCTCAGCTGGAGGAAGAAACCTCAGGAGGAAGACTCAAAAGGGGAACCCGTCCTCCTCAGGTTGACCCAGAGAGAAAGGAACGAGAATTTTTTAATGGGGATAAATAACAAGAGAAGGCCTTAATGAACAAGATTATAGATGGATAGGCCCTCTGCGGCTAACAGAGTTGGTTTCACTCAGTGTCCAGAGAGGTAAGTTTTGTTGGAAGAGGAAGCGAGAGTCCGTAGTCCATAAACATCAGAATCAGGAGCAACAGTCTCCGCTGGAGCTTTAGGCAGCGGTTGCCCCGGCATAGGGAGGGGCCCGAGTGGTGCCGGGGCCAGTCAAGGGCAATTTCCCCATGGTGATCAGTCCAGCAAATGTGCAGCAGTTCCCCTCAGAGAAAACAGAGCAGGGAGTTAGTTCTGTTTAAACTGTGAGGAGTGCATATCTAGCTAGAGCAGCCTAGCTAGAAAGGGCAGAACCGAGAGGGATGATGGGCATGAGAGCGCCCTGGAACACCTGCACACCTCCACTCCACCGTCACAAACCAGTGAATGTAAGGAGTGGTGGGACGACAACACCAGTGTCCCAGTTTTCTTGAATTCTCTGTGCCCACTGCCTCCCAGTGCTACACCTTTCATCTAACAGAAAAAAAATAAAAAAAGGCTGACTAAACAAGTATGTTTTCAGCCTGGACTTAAAAACTGACACAGTGTCTGGGTCCCGAATGTTGTTTGGAATAGCATTCCAGAGCTTGAGGGCTATATATGAGAATGCTCTCCCCCCTGCTGAAGCTTTCTTAATTCTGGGTACAAGTAAGTAGTCAGCATCTTGAGATCTAAGTGACCGCGGAAGTTCATAGTAAGAGATAAGTTCATGGAGGTAATCAGGTGTGAGGCCATTTAAGGCTTTATATACGAAATTTGATTGGAAACCAATTAAGTCTAGTGAGGACTGCCGCATTCTGGATGAGTTGAAGCTTGTTTAGGTTTATGTTGGAGCAGCCTGACAAGAGGCTGTTACAGTAATCGAGTCTGGAAGTAATAAAGGCATGGACTAGTTATTCTGCATCAGGTAGACATAATGCACTTCTTAACTTAGCAATGTTTGGTAGATGAAGGAAAGCTAATTTAGTAACGGTACTTATATGAGTGTCGAATGAAAGATCGGGATCCATAGTGATACCGAGATTCTTTACAGTTAACGTTGGAGAGGCTGAGGACCCAGCAAGATCAAGCATTAGACCTGAAAGTTTGTTTCTAGCAGCTTTCAGACCCAGAAGAAGAACCTCAGTTTTATCTGCGTTGAGTAAGAGGAAGTTATGTGACATCCAGTCATTTATATCTTTAATGCAGTCCCCAGTCTTATTTAATCTAGGTTCTTCATTGGGATTTGCAGAGATATAAAGCTGTGTATCGTCTGCGTAGCAGTGAAAGCTAATCCCATGTTTTGAATAATCATCCCAAAGGACAGCATGTACAAAGTAAATAAAAGAGGTCCTAAACTAGAATCTTGAGGGACACCATATTTTACTTTGGTGGGTGCTGAGGATTCCCTGTTAACTCCTACAAACTGATTGCGGTCGGTCAGGTATGATCTAAACCAGGATAAGGCGGTTCCAGTGATTCCGACAAGGTTTTCTAGTCTGTCTAGTAAAATAGCATGGTCAATCGTGTCGAATGCCGCACTAAGCAGAGAGAGAAATCCTTTGTCAGCGGACAATAAAAGATAATTTACTATCTTTACTAAGGCAGGTTTAATAACTGCTAATTTAAAGGATTTTGGTAGATGACCAATACTAATAGGAGAGGCCTGATGATTACTGGTAGGACTTCTTTAAACTAGCTTGTAGGAATAGAGTCGAGCGAACAGGTAGAGGATTTTGAAGAGAGAATAATTTCAGAAAGTTCTGTTTGTCAGACTAGGTTAAAAGATGTCAGTATGTGTGTCTGCTGAATCGGGCGGCAAATGTGGTTGAGTTGAATTTCTAGACTGAATTTCTTGTCTAATTATTTCTACTTTATTTTTGAAAAAGTCAATAAAAACTCATCAGGTCTAATCCAGGTCTCAGTAAGGTATAAGGTATCAAGATTCTGGTCAGTTATTAATTCGTTGACAAGTAGTTTTAGGGGTGAGCGATCTTATGTTTAACAGTCCCAACTTTAGCTTTAGCTAGATCTAAGGTGCTGAGCTTACTGGGAGTATGAGAGACATTAATTAAATTATTTAAGCACACTTTTTGTATTTCCTACTTTTCTGTTTAGTTTGGGAGACAGACACAGTCTTGATATTATAAAACTTAGGGTGAAACCTAGGTGATGACTCAAGGCAGCTAGCAGTTTCAGGTTCCTTGCAATGTCCGGCGCTCTGGCACCCGGTATACACTTAACAGTAGCTGTTGCTGGAGTCCCTAAAGGAGTAGCTAATTTCACATGTCAAAGATCTGAATCACCTATAACCAGAGCACTTTGAACAGGCTTCTGAGCTGGTGCTTCACTGAGGAGGGCAAACCTGTTTGACATGTGAATGGGAGGAGGAGAGTGGTGCTCACGTGGGGAAGCTTTCCTGCGAGGGAGAGCTCTGCGACTATTCCGCCGAATTGTCACCCAATTGCCCAGCTGCAGGGGTTCTAAAGCTGGAGTCGGGAGTGAGCTATCTTCCCATAAGGCATCTGGACTGGCTAGCAACACACCTGAGGTGGATGCCTCTGATGTGGGCATTGGAGCTGTCCTCTCTCAGTGAGATCCAGACCGAATACCAAGGTGGATGTCTCGTCAACATGAGGCCAAAGCACCCCAAACAGATCCCGCACCTGTTCTTGGTCCCAATATCATAATTTCTCCTTTGAGGTGGGAGCTGGAAGATTGAATTCAACAGGCACACACCTTGGAGCCTCCTCCGCCAGACTCCCCACTGGGAAGCCTTTTTGTTCCTTCTCCTCTCTGACTAGAGGTTCTGCAGTGGGGCCACGATTCAGCCCTCTCTGGACATCCTGGAGCTTGTCGGACAAAATCCTTCATCAAGACAGCCTTTTGGTGGCCAATTAAATGCTACGTCCAGGTGTGTGCAGTGTGTGCCAGGGCGAAGTCATCTAACCAACCCACTCCCAGAGAACTGCAGCCTCTCCCTGTTTCCCAGCCGGCACTGGTCGCACATCACGCTGGACTTTGTCACCTGTCTGCCAGAGACGAGTGGAAAGAATACCATTTTAACCACCATTGATTCTCCAAAGCTGTGCACCTGGTCACCTTAGCCAGACTCCCCACTGCCAAAGCCACTGCGGAAATCATTATCAAGCATGTAGTCCATTTGCATGGGTTCCCAAGGACATCATCTCGGACAGAGGGCCCCAGTTCACAGCCAAGTTCTGGCAAGGCTTCTGCCATCAGATTGGTTAGTCTAGTAGCCTCTCATCCAGGTATCATCCTCAGGCGATCGGTCAGGCAGAATGGAACAACCAACACCTGGAGCGCTTTTCTGAGATGCTCTGTGGTCGATCAGCAGTGCTCCAGGCTACCTCACTTGGGCTGAGCCTCCAGCCTCTGATGCTCAAACATCATCGTCGGCACCCTCTGGGACGATTGTTTCAATTAGGTGACAGGGTATGGCTGTCCACCAAGCATCTCCATATTCACAACGAATCCAAGAAACTTACCCCCAGGTTTATTCGCCCCTACAAGATAACCCATGGAATTAACCCTGTCACCTTCCGGCTCCAGTTGCCTGCCGTGCTCCGGGTTCACATAGTTGTTCATACGTTTAAATTAAAACCTGTTTTTTATTCTCTGTTGTTTCCTCAGGTTCCTGCCCTCCCTCCCCTCCAGACTGTGGATGGTGGTCTGGTCTACACTGCCTGGCTCATCCTTCACTCACATCAGAGGGGCCATGGCACCCAGTACCTGGACAACTGGGAAGGCTACGGTCCTGTGAACAGTTTTGGGTGCCTGGGCGCTTCTGGATCCATCTTTGATTCAGGACTACCATCAATGGGTGTCCTCCCAGATGTGTCAGTCTGGTGACGGCCCTGGAGGGGGGGTACTGTCACGCACACTGAGTCATCAACCCACATCCAGCTAAAGATGCAACTCTTCAGGACCGTGAGTATATCTCCCGTGTGTGTATGAGAACGCTGATTCCAGGTAGGAATCTTCACTCACTAGAGGGAGTGTTCTCAGATAAAAGCGCATGGACTACCTACTCACTCGTGTTTACTCCACGATTGGGTTTCTTCTGACAGAATCCTGACAACTATTTTAATTTAATATCTTTTAATTTATTAACCCTTATAGTTAGTGTGAACACACTACAGCACAATGTGAAATTCTCTACATTTAACCCATTCACCAAGTGAAGCAAGGGGTTGCTGCCAATGAGGGGTGCCCAGGGAGCAGTGTGTGGGGCTTTAAAAGTAGAGAATTTCACATTGTTAACACTGTGCTGTAGTGTGTTCCCGCATGACTATATCCAAAATGTACCGCCAATGAGGGGTGCCCGGGGAGCAGTGTGTGGGGCACCCTTCATTGGTGGAAGCCCCTTGCTTCACTTGGGTACCTCAGTGGTGACACTAGCAGTTGGGATTTGAACCCACAACCTTCTGACTGCAGTCAGATGCCCTAACCATTAGGCCACCCAGCTGCCCATATATATAGTCTCTTTGGTAGGATCACTGCCCTCCTAGCTGTTGCATATTATTATGAGGTATTTTTTGCCATTGAAGTTCTTAATCCTAGTGCATGCCCATGTTGATATTTGCCTGCTGTTTCATGTTTTTTTTTAACTGTCTGCCTGCATTGAGGATGCCTGAGGAAATGCCATCTTGCAGAGGCATCATATCTTTGTCTCAGCTGCTACAGCATCAAGTTGGTATTAGAAAAGGTTAAAAACAAGCAAGTTTTTATGAAGATCCTTCTTTTATGTTTCTGTATTTTGGGACAAATATATCATGCAATATGATCTTATCAGCCTTCTCTAGACAACACTGGAAGAGGTTATTATCTTTTATAAAACATCTCTTAATCTACTGCAATGTAACATAAAACACTCTCTCTTTCATTTTGTTCTTGCATATTGGGTGCCGTGGGGCTGTAAAAAATTTTTTTTGACAGTTTTACAATACGCCTCAACGGCCAGTGGCATTTACACGCCAGCGCAGAGGTGCTGTTGCGGCAGCAGGCCACAGCCTAAAACCCTGCAGGAGGTTTGAAGGCACAATGTCTGCGCGACCATGGGCTGGTCACTGTTAAACTTTCTGTAAACTCACCCCACCACTTTGCATGAGCCCAGGCTCTGTGGCATTGTGAGTGCTCACCCATGCTGAGGATGTATTAATGATTGGGAAGGTTATTTCTCTCTCTCACTCTCTCTTCCTCTCTCCCTTGCCATTTCTCTTTTTCTCCATCTCTCCTCGCTCCCTCTTCTGTCTCTCTCTCTCCATCTCTCTTGCTTTCTAGATCTCTTTTTTCTTTTTTTTTCTCTCTCTCCATTTCTCGCTCCTCTCCCTCTGTCTCCTCTCTCTCTGCTCCTGTCTCTCTCTCTCGTGCTGTCTCTCTCCATCTCTCTCTCTCCATCTCTATCCTCTCTCTCCTCTGTCTTTATCTCTCTCTTTCTCTCTCTCTCCTCCTCTCTGTCTCTCTCTCTCTCCATCTTACTCTCTCCCCATCTCTCTCTTGCTCTCCATCTCTCTCTTTTTAGCTCTCTCTCTCCTCTTTGTCTCTCCTCCCTCTCTCTCTCATCTCTCTCCCCATCTCTCCTCTCTCGCTCACAGTGAGACATAGCTGTTCCCACAACCACCCCTCTCAGTGCGCTGGTTGTCATGGAGCTCACTGCAACCACAGGTCTCCGTGGAAACCTTGTGCAGCTGCAAGCCTTGTGTGAAGAAACAGCTCACTGAAGCTACAGCAGGAAGCACAGGAGCTGTGTCTTTATCTGCAAACAGATAAATTCACTCTTTCAGATACCTTCTCAAATAAAAAGAAACCAACCCCGGGACCTTCAGTGACCCACCTCAATATCTCCCCCACCAAACATTAGATTGGATTTGGAGAGGCAGTCTCGCTGTCTCAAAGCAGATGACCCATTTTATTTCTTTGATACCATGTTTCGCTTGGATCCTTTCTCTCTCTCCCTCTCTCTCTCTGGCTAGTACAGAGACACTTCTGTTTAGAGTGGTCACCAAAGTAGAAAACGAGGACTTTGTGAATAGCCTGTGAATAGAATTAAAAGTGAACGATGGGAAGAAATCGCACAACACCACATCATCACCAATACCAATACTGAAACATTCAGTATTGAATGTTTCTGAGCTATTTTCAGTTGGAGCACTGTATAGTCCAAAAAGTAAGATATCATACTCAAACTACCCAAACTCTCTAAACCACCAGACTGGATCTGGTTCCTTTTGCCTGATATCATGTGGGTTCTATGACTAACGACAGGTTATAGGAAGTTGCATCAAAAGATCTCCATTGAGACCAAATGCTTAGCTTGCTAAAACTGCTAATTGCTGCCTCTGTGGGTGAGAGTACCTGTTATCATTAACCATCTTATTGATGTGAATCCATTGAGATATTAGCAAATATCCTGCTGTCACCGTTATTGCAATGTGAAAGAATGAACAGCTCACTTCATAGGCCTGTTCACACAATTCCAATCACATCAATTTCATTCTGAACATAGCTTATCTGGATCACACATAACGAGGACTCAATTGAAAATGCATGACCTCCAAAAGCCTGCAGAGCACTGTGTGTGTGTGTGTGTGTGTGTGTGTGTGTGTGTGTGTGCGTGTGTGTGTATGAGTGTTTGTGTGAGCTGATGAGAGTGAGAGTGGGAGGATAGCTAATCAGTTTGATATACAACACATAATCATCAGCACAGGATCTACAAAGAACTCGAGGAGCATGCTGAGAAGAGGCAGAGAAAGAGAGAGGGATAAGAAAAGATGTCACGTTTTATAAATGATTCATAGATGATGTCTTTTACATCTTGCCATCTGTAGAAGCAAATCAATTCAGATTAATTGCTGATGTCATCAAGTGGTTCACATTGATCATCCATAATGGATGAGCATGAGACTCGTTAAAACAGGATTGAGTGTAGAATGGGGATAAAGGTTAGTCATCCAGCATGATGCTGGATAGGCATCAAACACAGTTCCACTAGGCCGCTCCCCGACCATAGCACAGAGGCTCAGCACTTTTTTGTTATTGAAAGCTGCGTGCTGCCATCCATACTAAAAGTGAATAAACCGCTGGGGTTAGCAATTTTTCTCACACACACACACACACACACACACACACACATTCCTTGCAGGAATATAATGGGAATGCAGCGCCAAAAACATGGATGTAAAACTACCATTCTCCCCTCTCTCTCTCTGTCTCTCTCTCTCCTCCCTTCTCTCCTACCCTCCTTCTCTCCCTCCCTCCCTCCCTCTCTCTAAGTAACTACAATTCTTAAGCAACACTGACTTTTATGAACAGCCCCCATTAGCCACAGCACCACAAACTCTTGAAAGCACAATAGACCCATAGCCGACTGTTGGGAGCTTCCTCAGTTCATGCACACTTATTAGGCTTTTTGGTGATCAGTCCTATCATAGATCTAGCATCACTAAAAAAATTCAAAGTTAGTATAAAAGGGTAAAGTAGCTCTGTTGTTTTAGCTCAGGGGATTTCAGTCTTATCTGCCTTCAGTCTTCAGTTCTGGTGTGGCTGCAGATTTTCATTCCAGCAGGAGAGTACCTATGGATGGGTCTTCCAGCATGATAATGACACAAAACACATTGCCAAGGTAGCAAATAAGTGGCTAAAAAAGAAGCACATTAAGGTCATGGAGTGGTCTAGCCAGTCTCCAGACCTCAGTCCTATAGAAAATCTGTGGAGTAAACTGAAGCTTCGAGTTGCCAAGCAGCAGCCAAGAAAGTTAAAGGATTTAGAGAGTTTCTGTAAAGAGGAGGGGGCCAAAATCCCTCCTGATATGTGTGCAGACCTGGTGCTTGCCAACAAGGGTTTCTCCACCTAGTATTATGTCATGTTTTGCTTGGGTATCACTCAATGAAATGCAAATCAATGTATAACTTTTATGTAACATGTTTTTTTCTTGATTTATGGTTTCTCTCCATAAAAACGAAACTACCTCATCAATTAGAGACTGTTAATTTTTTGTAAGTCAGCAAACTTACAAATTCAGCAGGGGATGAAATAATTATTTCCCCCACTGTACATATGTATATATACACACACAGTGGGTAAAATAAGTATTGAACACATCACAAATTTTCTAAAAAGGTGTCTCATTACCAAGGTGTCCCACAAGAAACATCTCATGATGGGTAAAACCAAAGAGCTCTCTCAAGACCTTTGCAACCTTATTGCTGCAAAACATACTGAAGGCATTGGTTACAGAAGAATTTCTAAAGTACTGAAGGTTACAATGAACACAGTTGGGGCCATTATCCGGAAATGGAAAGAACATCATTTATATGTAAAGGGTAAAGTGACCATTCTGTCATATGAGAAGACACCATAGCACACAGTGTGAACAGCACAAAATTCTTCCTCTGCATTTAACCTATTCACCAAGTGAAGCAGCGGGCAGCCAGGAACACCTGGGGCACAGTGTTGCATGGTCAGCATGCATACGGACCATGGCAGTTGAGTACATTGAGTACAAAAGCGGCCGAGAGACAACTCGTATCTCGAAAAACTAGTAAGTTGTGACACTCGTAAGTCAAGGTACCACTGTACATGCTAATTCCATGTCTTTCTGAAGCACTCCACAAGTGGTCCTTGGCTCTTGGACAACTCTTTTCACTCTGAAATCTGATTAATTTCACCATACACCCACCATGACCAGGTGCTCCCTGCAAGATTTCAGACAGAGGAGTGAAAAGAATTATCAGAGGAGTTGTCCAAGAGCCAAGGAGCACTTGTGGAGAGCTTCAGATAGAACCACCATGGCCTATATGCACACTCACCATGCAAGACTCCATTGCTGAAGTAAAAGCATTACTGAAGAAGCGTGTTTAAAGTTTGCTGAACAACATTCTGACAAGCCTGTGAAATGCTATGAGATTATAGTCTGGTCAGATGAGACCATAATTGAACCCTTTGGATGCCTTAAAACACACCATGTTTGGAGATCAAAAGGCACTACATATCACCCCAAAAATGCCATACTGTGGAAGGTGGGAACATCATGGTGTGGGGCTGTTTTTCAGCATACAGCATTGGCACACTTGATATAATTGAAGGAAGGATGAACGGAAAAATGTAAAAATCCGCTGCCATCTACCAGGATGGTGGATATTTCAGTAATACAATGATCCCAAACACGCAGCCAAGGAAACTCTCAAGGAAAATTGGTTTCAGAGAATGAAAATAAAGCTGTTAGAATGGCCCAGCCAATCACCTGACCTGAACAGAAAAGTTCATAGTGGAAGTGAGCAATGCATGCGACTAGTTTCTCCATACAGGAGGCATCTTGAAGCTGTCATCACCAACAAAGGCTTTTGTACGAAGTCATTCTATTTCATTATACATAATTTATGGACATTATGGAAATCTGGTATTTACGTATATACATATATTAATTATTTTTTTCCTGGGATTTATTGCGATTAATTGTTATACACAAAACTCAGTAATTAATTTAAAAGTAGTGTATTGCACACTTTTATTTTAAATTTCTGCCATATGAACAAAAGTGCAATAACATTTTGTTTGCAAACACTTTAAACAAATAAGTGTGTTCCCTTTAACACAGTTACACAGCTGCAGTTCAAGTATTTCTTGTAAATCTCAACTTAAACATTAATGTAATCAAATCAAATACAAAAACAAAGCTATTTTCCATTCCCAGGGCATTCATGTTTTATCTAGTTTGTTATAAAAAAAACAAGTTAGCCTCAGAGTCCACATCATGGGAGGCGGAACTATTAAACGTGTCCCCCACTTTTTCCCTGACAACTGAGACGTAGACCATTTATAAACATTATAACTTTTACAACTTTTTCCCTCCCAGACGAGAACCGCGACGTAGACCATTATAACCACTATAACTTTTTCCCTCTCGGACGAAAACCGAGATGTAGACCATTATAATCACTATAACATTTTCCCCCCTGGACGACAAACAAGACGTAGAGTACTGCGCCCTCTAGCTGTCCCTGTCAGAGTGAGGTGAAGTGGTAGACAAAAAAGCAACAAACTTTCAAAATAATAGTGTGGTGATCTTAGTTATTGGGGTTTTTGTTATTTATTTGTTATAAATGTTGAATTGTTTGTTGTTCTGTTCCTTTGCACTTTTATTATCAGGGTTGAGATTGGGGTTGGATGGGGTATGGGGAATGTGGGAGAGGCGTGTGTGTGAATGTGTGAGCATATGAGCTGAGTGGGTTAGAGCGGGTTCAGGGTTTTAGCGGCTTGAGTTGTGGCCATACATCAGCTTGGTTGTTCTGGGACAGGGGTGTCCAATCTTTTTGCAAAGAGGGCCAAATTTGATCAAGTGAAGATTCCCGGGGGCCAACAGTTCCTTCTGATATTTAACCACAAAAGTTACATTAAAATACACACTGTTATAAAACAATTTTCATTGTCACAATTACCTTTATTTTTCAAATGGCAATGTAACCAAATATAAGACACTCAGGCAGATGTGAACAACTCTGAAAACACCATTCTGCCTTTCATTCTTATCTGGAGGGTCAGATCAAATTGAACACACTGTATAGAATACCTTAAATTTCCAAGAGTTCCAAGAGTTTGATAGATGTCTTTGCCTCATGAACATTTTAAACAGGAGTTATGTGTAATGCAAAGTAAATTTTAAAACAAGTGAATTTTGCCCTTGTCTTTAACAAGATCTTACAGAAAGCAATAGTTTGTGTCACATCTACAGGTACATAACATCAACAGTTACAAGCAAATCTTATTCATTAGTGTGCTTTAGGCTTTTCACTGTTAATAGTGATAGATGTTACCATCCAAAACACTCAATTTCAGACTGATCAAGGAACAGATAACTTGATAATTCTTTGCAGTCACCATGACAGAAATACTTGGGTTTGCGGCACGAATGCAGAGCCAGATAACATTAGAATGATGCTGCACCCATGTGGTGAAAGAAGGAATTATATTTGAAAGTTTTATGACTTGTTTATACTGACAGACCTCGCAAGCCATAAATAACACATTATAAGACCAAAGCTGCGGGCCGTATTAAATCTGACGGCGGCCTGTGATTGGCCCACGGGCCGGACTTTGGACAGGTCTGTTCTAGGAGAAACTTTAATAAAAAGAAGCTGCGGAGCTCAGTTCCTGTCCAGTGTCTGCTTTAACTGGGGGTCAGTACAATAGTAAAAAGCTTGAGGGACTAAAATGTCCTTGGATAGTATCAAGTCTTAAACATCTCTTCTTGTGCAGTGAGGCTTTTTTCATCCCAGAAGAAAGACCTGTATTTATGTTATAATTTAACTGAATACAGAGACTACTACTACTACTACTACTACTACTAATAATAATAATAATAATAATAACAGTAATGAAGTAAACCACATTCTTACCCACTACTTTATCAATATAATCTGTTGTCATAATATTTACCGGTACTGCTTGTTTCTTGCACTGATACAGCGATTAAGAGAGTCAGTAGAGCTACAGTGATGTTTTTTTTTTGGCATCACAAATGTTTGCTGTTAGCTTGTAAACTTTGTTCTGTTCACTTTCTGCAGTAACAATGCAAATTTCCCACTTTTGGGACTAATAAAGGTTTATCTTATCTTAAATTTATTAAATGGAACAGACCTTGCATAACTCACTGATCTTTTATTAGGATGAATGCAACCAACTACCTTCACTTCACATCTCTCTCTCTCTATCTCTCTCTCTTTCTCGCTCTCTCTTACACACTTGCAGTTGAGCCTTTTTTGAACCCTCCACCGTTCCTTGATGTGTTAATTGCCATGAGACCGTTCCTGAAGGCTAAGGCGAAAGTTTTTTTTCTATCATCCTCTCCAGCGAGTGAAAAATAGATAGAAATAAATAAATAAAAAGAGAAAAGAAACATCTCCTTGGGCAGCAGAACACTGTAATTAGGCAGTGACAAATTTCAGTTCTCTTTCTTACCATGTGTGGGAAATGCACACAATGACTTTGTGTGTGCCTCTGTGTGTGTCTATGTGTGTGTGTCACTGCAAGTGTGTGGGATGGCCTGAAATAGGAATGCAGTGTTCCAACAGGAAATTTGCACTCATGCGGTGCAGAAAGTTTCTATTTTGTTGCCCATTTTTACGATGCTAAATACTATGCCAAATCTGCAACTTATGCCAAATCCGTTCCCCATAGAGCTTCAGCGACAGGTGGCATGAATGAGTCATGTGAGATGGAATGCAGTTGGATAGAGCTTGAAGAGGGAGGTTACTCCTGTATGAATTGACATTAAGTATGTCTTCCTTTGGCAAATGGTTATTCAGACGCTAAGGCGCATTAGAAAGCCACACACACACACACACACACACACACACACACACACTTGTTTGCTTGAAGGCATCTCACACTGAAGCTTCATTATTCCTGCACAACCACTGAAAAAGACTCTCTTGTTGCAATGCGCTTTTTTAAACCTCTCCTTTTCTCTCTTTCTCTGTCCCTATCTCTATCTCTCTATCTCCACCTATATCGAAATGCTATTTTTGTTACTGTAGTGGTAGAACACGACTTTTTGGACCAAATAAATCTTTTATCTCAGCATGGCTAGCTTTGTAAAGAGAGAAGAATTTCCACAGATCTCACACCACTCCTCTTTCACCCCTCACTGCTCACTAGCAGCTCATCTCAACATTTCACCCAGAAAGCCTACAGTTACATGAAAAACCTATTTTAAAATGTCATATAATGTTCTTACCTCATGATAAAATTATGATTTTTCTAGAATTACAGTTCTATAAGGACCACTTTGAGACCTAATGCTGGCAATGTATCGCAAATACATCTTTGAATTGAGATGCTTACACTTACAACAAAGTCTGGATCACATTTTTCATCTACCATCTCCTATACATCATGAAGCTTATCAAGACCCCCTGCAAAACCATTTTTACAAGTACAATGTTTGAGCAGGGAAATCACCAAACTGTGCTGGTCCTTAGCCCCTGAAAACCCCTGCACTAAACTGGGCACACATTGCCGCACTGACACACACTATCTCCCTGGCCAAGTGCCTCAAACACACAGAGCTTCCCACCTATCGTCCTCTCATCCGCAAAATGGCATTTCACATTAGCCATTATCCCGTTTGACCGATGCATGCTTGTGTTCAGCGGGACAGACGGGTCGGTTGTGATGGCATTTTCTCCAACAGAGATGAAGCCTATCATAAATCCAGATACATTTTCCCTAATCCAAGCCTGCTTGGCTGATAACAGGCATGGGTGCACTTTCTCATGCTGTTCTCAGATCAGGGAGCTGGCAAGAGTGTCTCCATATGTGAGCAATGTATCAGACGCATATGTGTGCCATTAGGAACAAGGGAGTTTTCCTCCAAGCAACTACAAAAGTATTCCTCCCTGACTTTCTTTTACTAAAATGTCAAGTTTGACTTTCATTCATACCCTTTTTAGACATCCTGGTTGACGACAAGGCAATATTATTTGAGTAATTCCATCATGAAGTTATTCTAGTGTTCTAATAATGGATATTTCATAATGGATATTTCAATAATGGATAATGCCTTTTTTCTGTTTGGCCAAATCAAACTTTATAAAAATACTTAGTATGGACATGGTATGAACACAACACCAAAGCACAAAATGTAGAGAAATGTCACAAAAAATCACTTCAGGTTTGATAAGTTCTTTGTGATTGTTTTGATTTGTTTTTATGAGGAATAATATTGCAAACAGATGGCTTGGCTTCTGACCAATAACAAGTCTTTAAACAGAAACAAAAAGCCTGCAAGACATTTTACACCACAACAGCTGCTGTGTCTATTTGTCCAAGTCGACCATCCATGTATCCATGTCTATCCTTTCATGCATTTATTCATCCATCCATCCATCAATTCACAGATGGAAACAAACATGCACCATAGATTATCCAACTCATATTCAGTGGTATTTGATTAAGCATCTCTCTGCCCTCTCATCCAACCCTCAATCCATCCATCCATTCACCCATCCATCCATCTAACACGTACGTACCATAGATGATCTGACTCATATTCCTATCTGAGCATCTTTTCACGCTTTCATCCTCCTATCAATCCATCATGCCATCATCCATCCATCCATTCATTCATCCATCCATCCAAACTTCAATCTGTACATCTATCCACCTACCCATCCATCCTTCCATCCATCCATTCTTCCGTCCATACATCCATCTGTTTATCAAACAAGTCTATAGATCACACAGACAGAAGCAGAGTGATTTAACAATTGTGACTCAATTTCCTGCCTTTTAATTTTTCCATGCTTTTACACTTTCAATTAACAAAAGCGCTTTTAATAACTGGCAGCACAATTTATGCAGCACAAAGGCCTGTCGTCTCAAAGTGTCACTTGTCCTTTTTACATCAAGTTGCAGACACTGAAGGAAGACCAATTATAAGATCTATAGATTGGCATTAGGAAGCCTGTTTTTCTGAACACCAGAAGTCTAGGTTGATTTAAATAGCCACCACAGCCATTGTTAAGAGGTATTATCCACAGGAACACCTCTACAGAGCGTTATGATATACTAGAATGCCAAAGACATTTTTCAGACACCAGCAGAATATGCATTTAGAAGACTGATGACAGGTTGCACTAGTTGTCATGGCAACTGAAGGCTGTTATGACACACATCAGTTTCTAAGTTTCTGTATAATGCAGCCGTTAGAGACTCAAAGCTCACAAAGCAATGAGGTCTGCAAAATCATAGCCCTGCTCAAATGGAAGCAGTTTACCAATAAAATTCCTAATGAAAGGAGACCCACTTCAGACCTCAGACTTTAACATACAGAAAGTGCAAGCTACACCTAAAATTAAATTACATTGATTTTAATGAAGGTGCCCCATGTGCTTTTTTGATGTGCCTTTCACTGTTACGAATTATTAATAACCTTAAATGTCAGGGCACACTCTCCAGGATATTATTGACAAAAGGAATTAATTTATGAGGAAATCTGCTCCTCGTTAGTGGCTTATTTGCGGGATTCCAGGGTTGTCCACATGCAGGGCATTGTGGGAAGTGAACTTGGCATGAGTGACAGCATCAAGGCTAAATATGGAACAAAAATCAACAAAGAGATCGGTCATCCATAGGGAAAGACGGCCCTCATGTATAAAGAGCCTGAAAAAACATTTGCACACTCATACTGAGCTCACTACACAGCCTAGCACAGGTTATGTAACTGCCAGTTTTTCACAAAGCAAACTATAGAGTCAGTATCAGCACATGCGAAACCTCAGTCCACCACACATGAATAACATATTACAACACACCTGAACAGATCAATTGGAGAACACACACATAACACAGATGGTCTGATGTTCTTTTATTTGAGTGCACAGCTATAAGAAGGGCCAGGCAAAAACCCAGGTAAAAACATTACTGCTGGCATTAACTCAATTACAGTCAATATGACACCATCCGCACTTGTTGACTACATCAACGAGTCGCAGGAAGGCTATTTGGAGGTCATGTGGTTAGCTCGACATTTTAGACATCCCACAGGCCTGCAACAGCAGGACTCAAAGAGAGCCACCGTACTTTGAAAGCATGACATTTGCAAGTCTTTGCGGGAACTGCCAGAGAAATAGACAGAAAATTCATAGTGCTAGAGTGATTGCTCTCTCTATATAGACAGTAGGGAACTTAACTGGAATATCTAGTGGATGCCTTGACCCAGAAGGTGCATTTTGATGTCCATGTCATGTCACTCTCTGATGTTTACTTGCCCATCAAAAGAAATCAGAAGCAGTAGGCTTGAACTCTAAACTAAGAATTGCTACAAGTAGCAGTTCCATTTTGGGAACAGCAACAAAAGTGGCTTTCAGGCAACAGCAATGCATCCAGTGCTGCACTGTTTGCAGTGTACAGTACACCTAGGTACATTTAACTTTGCCTAGTCCTATTAGGCCTACTAGGCTAGAAATCTTAAAGCTATAGTTATTTTAAATGATTATTTTTACCCATTATTTTCCTCAGTTTAGTCATGTCCAGTTCTTATCTTCCAGCTAGGACTTCCCATCACATGATGCTATCAAGCTGGGTGGGTCAGGATTGGCACATGCTTCCCGAGACTGCCACTAATGTGTCACTGAAGTTTATAATCTTAGTAATCTAGTGATTATTTTAATGATTAATTGAGCATTTTTCTTTTTTAATGAAAACAATGCTTTTGAGGCACAGTAAAAGTAGTATGAGGACTGAAAATATGCATTCATTATACAGTATTAAAGTTGGGAATCCTGAATTTATCATGGCTTTATTGTTGATTTTTAATGCTTTATAAGTGGATACCCCGTTTATCATTCATAAACTGGTTTGAAAACCAATCAATGAGCTGATTAATTGAGAATGAGAATGAATCTCCTTAAATCAGTAGTCCTTTTTAATTGTGACAGCATTGCATTGGACTCCGTGTACTCGGAGAAGAAAATTAATTGCCAATTCCTCAACAGCTGCTTGTGGGGAAATGGGAGGAAATGGGGTCACAAGTATGATTATCACAGCCATGAAGTAAGGTTTATCACAAAAAATAACACAGGTAAATCACTGTTACAGCAGATCTCCAGCTGATTGAGAAACTTTCTCTCACCAACTGAGTGGTTTTACTTGCTGGATAAGTTACCACTGCTGACCAAGGAAACAGCAAATCATGCTGAAACTGCAAAAGTCATGCTTAAACTTCTTTATGGTATTGGGTATGGTATAGTAATCAATCAGAGAGGTTCTTTACTTTGCACTGCAACCATGAGGCTAATATAGGTTACATAATAGTAGCAGCCATCTTTAAACCCTAATGTTGTGGGCAATTTTGCTTGTTTGTCCATTTTTACCCATCTTTTATTACTTGTTAGCTACATTAGCCTTGTAGCTCCAGTGCAAAAGTAAAGAAGTAGACTTCAGACTGCAAAAAGGTTTTGGCTGATTGGCTACATTTGAGATCAGAGAAAGACAATGCAACTGTTTATATTGTTTTTACTTTAAATTAAGGTCATGTGACAGGTCTAATAGTTTAATCAGTTTAACACTGGAGCTGCAATGCTAGCATTGCTATCTAACACTGGAAGTCAATAGTCACCTGAATCTTTTCTGTAAACACATCTCCAGAACTCTCAACCTGCTTCATCTGTATCCAGCTCTTCGTTAAGATGGAGCTGACTTGAGAATGTGGTTTAGCACCCAGAGTTATTATGAGCTATAAAACTGAACAAAACTTCACCGTGTAGCTAAATGCTAAAGGCAGCCTTTTTAGCCAACGGTCGGTTTTCACAAACTCTCTCAAGAATAAGAGTGCTAATCTAGAATCAGTTTTATGACAATTGCCATAAATATGAAAGAATATGATCCAAGATCAGTGCTCTTCACCTACCTACTTTGTGAGTAACAGCACTGGTGCTGTATGAAATGCCTGTCTGTAGCAGCTAGGTTTTATGCATTTTTATTTAAGTCATACTGTGTCCTAAACCACACAGACTAGTGTGTGCCACTTTACCAACACATTACGCTAGCCAAGGAAGCATTACAAATATGATATTTATTGTCACCGGGAGGAAGCCCTGTACGTTGTGAGGTGGGGCTTCCATGTAGTTTTTCTCTTTCTGACCACAACTGAAAGATAATCTAGGGCTAAATTTTCAATCCAGGGCTAAATTTTCAAAATATCTCTTAACCCAAAGGCCATGTTTAATCTGTGTCTGAGAAACAAGTTAAATAAGAAATTACATTTTAATCATTTGCACAGTTGTCATTACTGTCATCACATCTGTAGTCATAAGTTCTTCGTTCCTCGCTTCCTTCGCTCCCACATCTCTGACTCATAAGTGAACTTAGCTCAGTGCTGTAACGATAAGTACTGTGAGAACATCACGTCTGTGTGCCAGAGGGAAATTTCAGCACACACACACACACACACACACAATGATACACGATTACACACATTTACCTACTAATCTCACACTGTCCTTTTTTGCCACATACACATGATATA
>JBBPCX010000016.1:5987016-6003245 GCA_037974365.1 Hydrocynus forskahlii
AGTAAGACAACATGCATAAAGAGGATGATGTGGACAAAATACTCATTTGCCTAATAATTCTGCACTCCCTGTATTTACCTGCTTATACCAAAGAAAACGACAGCGCACACCAAAGAAAATGCGCGTGCATGAATTACCGTACAGTCTATACAGTGGTAACATTGTTATTTACATTCTAGCACTGAGGGAGTTCAGTGTAAACTGTACAGTACAAACACGGATTTACCTTCACATTTTCTTTCAGGGTAATGTATTGAGCTGAGTTTAAAATGCAATATTCAGAGTTTACACTACAAAAACCCGTTTTACCACATCACAACAACACGTTTTTTCGCTATATGCGGGTGCTCTTGGAACGCTTTTCACGGGGGTTTACTGTATACAGTATATTTACCCTAATCACACTGTGAATGCTGTGCCATCACAGCTTGTATGACTGTATTGTTTCATGTGTGAATGTTTAAAAATTATTATAACATTGCTAGAATTTCTAAAGGGGAAAAAAGTGCAGCCAACTTTATTTGCCAGTGGGCTAATGTAAAGTCTTTTCAGAATAGTAGAGGGTGTTCGCACAGAGAAGAGAGGCATACTATTCATCTATTTTTACCCTTTACAGACTTTTGTACACAGTATATATTTTCTCAGTGCCATCCCACGAGTTACGGTGTCTTGTAATGCCAGTATAAATAAAGAAGCTAAAAACCTTTAAATCCTTAAAATTAGTTAAAATGTGACTTAAACATGCACATGTAGGTTCTATAAAAAGGAACCTGACACTGAGGGTACTCATCTCCAGATGTGGAGGCCTCAGTAGGGTTATATTGGTGATGAAGGTTCTGGGAGGCATTGGGACAATACTAATTTCCTGTGAGTGATGTTGGGGCAATACTAATTTCCTCATCTTTCTCTGAATTTTGCTCTCTTAAAGAGATGTCACCCACTGTGATGGCATTCCTACAGATTAAGGTCAAAGAGATCACACAGGGCATCTTTTGTTGTGAAGTGAATTTTATCACTCTCAATCTGTTGCTAATCTGCTTCTTGGATACCTCTGGCTGACTGGCTGTTGGGAAAATGCTAAATGTAAAATAAAAAACTTTGGCTGTGTTTTTTTTTTTTATTGATTGACTTCTTTTGTTCTTCAGTTGCAAAAGGAGTTCTTGGTACAGTGCTAAAGAAGGACTACATTAAATGTATTCCCTTAAAAATGTATTCCATTTCATTTCTTCTCATCTTCTTCTTCTTTTTGAATTGGAATGGATTCTGATCCTATTTCAATATACAGTAAACCCCCACTTATCGTGGGGTTTACATTCCAAGAGCACCCATGTATAGTGAAAAACTGCAAATATGCGATGTGGTAAATAAAAATGCCTAAAAATGCATTTTCGAGTCCCTATCACCACTTTTGAAATATGTATATAAATAAAAGTACTTAATTGACTTTGTTGACTTTATTTACATCCCAATGAGAATTGGTATAATTTTCTTTTAATAGATTAAAAGGAAATTTAAATTTACATTTTCTTGAATTTGCATGAAAAGCAACACTACCACTCTGTATTATAAATGAGCAGAGATGTACTTTTCTGTTCTCTTTAGTGGCCATTTTCCCCCAGTTTACTGAAGCTTATTGCTGATAATCAGACTGAGACATAACCAGTCAGCAGGTGTGAGTCTCTGCGAGAACTGGACCAAGCACCTTGTTGGACAGGTAACCTTAATAACTTGATGAGTTGCCAGATATGCAGAGCAGCGATGGATGGGATTATTTTATTATCTGCGGCCTAAATCGTTTTGTGCTGACTGCCTGGAAAGTGTGGGTAATCCCAGGTGTGATATAAAGCACAGGACTTCACCACTGTTCCTCTGTAGCAAGGTCCTGACTCGTTCCTGCACCATCGGCATAGCCAAAGAACACCGCAGAAGGGGTACTGCAACTGCTCGACCGCAGCCATGAACGGTACAGAGGGGCCATTCTTCTATGTGCCCATGTCCAACGCCACTGGTGTTGTGAGAAGCCCCTATGAGTACCCTCAGTACTACTTGGCACCACCATGGGCGTATGCCTGCCTGGCTGCCTACATGTTCTTCCTCATCCTCACCGGCTTCCCCGTCAACTTCCTCACGCTGTATGTTACCATCGAGCACAAGAAGCTGCGCACACCCCTAAACTACATCCTGCTGAACTTGGCTGTGGCTGACTTGTTCATGGTCTTCGGCGGTTTCACCACCACGATGTACACATCGTTGAATGGCTACTTCGTCTTCGGGCGCCTCGGCTGCAACCTGGAGGGCTTCTTCGCAACCTTTGGTGGTATCAACTCACTCTGGTGCCTGGTCGTGTTGTCCATTGAGAGGTGGGTGGTTGTCTGCAAGCCCATGAGCAACTTCCGCTTCGGAGAGAACCACGCAATCATGGGTGTGGCATTCACCTGGGTCATGGCACTGGCTTGCACTGTTCCACCCCTCGTTGGCTGGTCCCGTTACATCCCTGAGGGCATGCAGTGCTCTTGTGGTATTGACTACTACACCCGTGCCGAGGGCTTTAACAACGAGTCCTTTGTCATCTACATGTTTACTGTCCACTTCCTGACGCCACTCTTCATCATCACCTTCTGCTACGGCCGTCTGGTCTGCACCGTCAAGGAGGCTGCCGCCCAGCAGCAGGAATCTGAGACCACCCAGAGGGCCGAGCGTGAGGTCACCCGCATGGTCATCCTCATGTTCGCTGCCTACTTGTTCTGCTGGCTGCCCTATGCATCAGTGGCCTGGTGGATTTTCACCAACAAGGGTGCTGAGTTTGGCCCCATTTTTATGACCCTCCCAGCTTTCTTTGCCAAGAGCTCATCCATTTACAACCCAGTCATCTACATCTGCTTGAACAAGCAGTTCCGCCACTGCATGATCACCACTCTGTGCTGCGGCAAGAACCCCTTCGAGGAAGAGGAGGGCGCCTCTACCACCGCTTCCAAGACCGAGGCCTCGTCCGTCTCCTCCAGCTCTGTTTCCCCGGCATAAAGGCACACATGCTGACCAACACACACTCCACTGCAAAACCTGCCGGGCTCCTCAAGCGAATGGCCGCCAAGACCAAGACGAAGATTTCAGAAAAGAGAACCAAGCGACCGCTACCACTCCCAAAAATAATGTCTCTGTCATCTCACCTTTTTGTATTTTTATGAAACCCAATTGGATCAACCTAAAGACAGTTGAGAGAAAGGACGGGCCACGTCCAAGATGTTTCTGTACATTCAGAAAGTCCAACGTAATTGTGCATATGGTGTTTTTCTTTTGTTTTTTTTCCATTTCTTTCCAATTGTGTTGAAAGGAAAAAAAAATCTTAGCGCTCTTACTGTTGGACTCCTAATGTTACTGGCTTTGTTGTGATTGTAGAGGCATGTAATCAAGGCAACGTAAAAAATAAAATGCACTTTGCAAATGATTCACCTTTTTCATGTTTTAATTGAGCTGCATTGTTAATCGGACGTGTCGAACTAGTATTGGAAATGAATAAAAACAGACTTTTCTGAAATGAGAGGTTCAGTGTGGTGTATCAGCTTATTTTTCTTCTTACTGAGTCCTGGCATAGGGTGACTGCTCTGAATTTCAGTTTATCTCATCTCAGGAATGCACAGGATACAACAAAGCCACACCTCACTACCTTAATATGACATTAATTAATGGGGCTGTGTGCAAATAAGCAACCTGTTAAAAGAAAAAAAATTAAATTAAATATGCAAGTGTACACAAGAATACAAATCCTTAAAGTACTCCCTGCAAAGACAATGGAAGTAGCTCTAGTAATAGCTGGACTATCTTAGATCAGACTCTGAGTGGGCAATGAACCTCACAGTCACCTTGGATTAAAAGCTGTGAAAGGTTTATGAAGAATTATGTCACAGTTGTTTATGACTGAGGGTCAAGTAGGATAAGCACAGATCAGTTAATCTTCCCTGAGGTCGGTATGGCTGGTGACCTACGCAGAGTACGATTATGTATTTACAGTTCACAGTGTACACTCATTTGAATGCTGCCAGGGAATGATGAACCATCCCTCTCTCTCTCTCTCTCTCTCTCTCTCTCTCTCTCTCTCTCTGTCACAAACACATGCACACACATATTGTCCACTTGTAACCTTATGATAAAGCAAGGCATTACTACAGAGCTGGATTTTGGACTGAAGGTAGTGTGAAATGGTGAAAATATACATGAACATGTACATGAACATTATAATTTCAGTCTATTTTGTTGTTCATACCAGATAGGATTGTAGTTCACAGTGATGTTGATATGCATACACTTGAAAATAGTAGTAAAAACGGGACCAAGTTATCAAATGGCTGGTCCCCCTTTGATACACTGGGGTGGCACACACATCGTCTTTTAGGTAGGCAATATAACTGTCATGTAGTGTTGCTTTCATCAACGAAAATTATGACTAAATATCGTCGTCAACAAACATTTATCACGTGACAAAAACGAGACGTAACGTAAATGCTGGTCATGTGACGATAACTATAACGAAATATGTCATATTGTTAATGAATAAGAACGAGACTAAATATAGTTTACAAAATAAAAACTCTGCTAAAATGTCTCTTCATTTTCGTTGACTAAAATGAGACGAGACGTTATTTCCTGTACGATAGGGAGGGAGAAAAAAGTAATGGGACTGGAATGGATATACAGTATTCTTGAGTCTATAAGGTAACGATAAAATAATAATAAGATAACCTCGTTTGTAAAATAGTTTTGACTAAAAGAAAATTTACTACTAGGTACTATATTGACTGGGTTAAATAGAATTGCATTGCTTAAAAAAGAGACTAAAATACAACTTTCATTGACTAAAACTAGACTAAAATATCATCAGTTTTGGTTGACAAAAACTAGACGAAATTAGTCATGGATAATTCTGAGTAAAATAAGACTAAAATGCTCAAACTTTTAGTGGACTGAAACTTGACTAGACTAAAAAGAGTATGGACATGACTAAGACTAATAAAAACCAAAATGACAGCTTGACGCAAAGACTAGACTAAAACTAAAATTAAAACAGGCCGCCAAAATATAAATATTAGAAAAATATGCCCCTACCCCCATGAAAAAACTTATGTTGGATACACAAAGCACCTTTATTAAAATAACTGCACTTCAATACTTGCAAACTGCAAATACAATACTTATAAGTATTAATTTGGAAGATCTGTACCTTACTCAAGTATTACTAAAACTGAATTATTTTACTCTAACGCGACTACTTTTTCCATTTTCACTTCATACATTCTCACTTTGAAGTACACTTGATCTTAGAAGTTCACTACATTCCCTACAGGGAAAGGGGTATATTCCTACCATAATAATGTAGCGTTCTCAGACAAGGATGAGGCGTTTTTAACGCAAAGGGGTGTTTATTTGGGCTGTTGTCGGCCACAACCCACGCCGTACACACCTCGACTCATGAGAGCGCCGCACTTGAACCAGAGAGGCACTCTTCTGGCTCCCTCCTCTCTCCATTCCCCTTACACACACACCCGGGGGTGGAGCCTCCTCTCATATATCTTGAACATCCAATAACAGTTCGAAATGCAAAAAGGAATAAAGTGCAACTTTCACATTAAACACATTGTGATCCACAACACAATAACATTCTGAACATGTTACAATAATATGAATTATACAGTCAAGGATTCTAGTTGACTCATTGTGTGTGTGCATGTGCATTTTGTGTGTGTGTGTGCGTGATGTGTATATAATGCCAGCCGTGCCTCGAAATCCTTGTGTGGTCACCCATTCCTTAGCCTGGTGTTGTGAGAGGAAGGAGTGTGTTCTCTTTGTGTGTAGGACTGAAATGAAGAAGAAGCAGCTCTTCACAAGAACTGCTGTAAACCATGAAAACGTATTTAGCCTGAAGAATGAGCAGGCGCTACAAGGATTGTGCAAGTTTGAAAGTTTCTGCAGCAGAGCCTTAATTTAGTTTATGTTTGAGTACTCGGAGTGAAGGTCCTCCAAGACAAGTTTGTGTTTTGTAAACCTGAAGTCCTTGATTAAAAATCAGTATTGTTCACAGCACGAAGGTCTCCAGTGTGGTTCCACGTGACCCCAGCATGACAGATGACCACACCGCAACGTGGATCCGGCCACCGTTCCCCTTCCTAGCAATGGAGCATATTTGCAACAACAGGTGGCGAATCATTAGACCCAGTTGCAACAGCTGACACACGTAGTTGGTTAGTTGGTGCAGGCAGTAACGGCAAATCAGGCTCAAGCCCCTATAACAGCCACATTTGTACAAACCCCGAGGCATGCAGCTCTTCCGGAGAGATACGGAAGAGATCCTGCTACCTGCAGAAACGTCTTGTTGGCATGCGACTTAAATCACGCCAAGTTCCCGCAGATCAACGATGACCCAGTAATGACCCAGCGACTCACGGGAAGAGCTCAAGATTAGGCTACTGCTGTCTGGTCTGAGGACGGCGCGACACCGCCAAATTATCTCGAGTTTGAAGAAAAGTTCAAAGCAGCTTGATCGCAGTGTCAAAAAGTTGATCGCAGTATTTAGAAAAGGCTTGAATCCAGATTTACAACTACAGCTAGCATGTCACAATGAAGGCATGTCTCTCAACCAAATCATCCAGCTGGCCATTCTTTTAGACCAGCACCAGAGGGCGAAGGCTCCCTCTTTCAATACAAGGTGACGAAAGAAGACAGAAGATAAAATGAAACCAACCCCAGAGGCAGGGCTGGAGGTTCCAGAGCCAATGGAACTGGGGAGTTATGTCCTGACTCCTCAAGAATGGAGAAGGAGGAAGGCTCAGGGACTATGTTTGTACTTTGGAGTGGGTGGACACCTGCTGGCATCCTGTCCACTTTGGAAAAACAAGGTCACTGTAAACTCCACATCTAGTAACAAATATTAAATTGTGGTGAAAGTGATTTTTAATGACTTGTGCATTTCTTTACCAGATTCCGGGTCAGCTAGTAACTTCATGTCCAGAGCTTTGGTGGCGTCCTTTGGGCTCCCAGTGGAGAAACTGCCAGACTTAATTCCTGTACGTGCTGTAGATGGGCACTTAGTTTCAGGAAGGTCTGTTGGTTGGGAAACTAAGCCCATAACTCTTATTGTAGAACCTCGACATAGAGAAAAAGTGAAGTTCTTTGTGCTAGAACACCCAGACCCTCTCCTGATTCTAGGATTGCCATGGTTAAGAAAGCATAATCCTATGCTATACTGGAATACTGCGAGGGTAATAAGTTGGGGAACTCAGTGTGTAAAGCATTTAAAACCTATAGAATTGAAATCTACTTCCATCAAGAGCCTGATGGCACAGGTCCAGGTTCCAATCCCCTTGCAGTATCACAGCCTAGCGGAGGTATTCAGTACATCTAAAGTGGCACGTCTTCCTCCACACCAACCAAGGGACTGCGCTATAGATCTCCTGCCGGGGAAAGAACCCTCGTGCTCAAGAGTATATCCTCTTTCCGAGAAGGAAACAAAAGCTATGGAGGATTACATCTCTGAGGTGCTCGAGCAGGGGTATATAGAGCAGTCCCGCTCACCTGTGTTGGCCAGCTTCTTCTTTATAGAGAAGAAAGGGGGGGGCCTGAGACCCTGCATAGATTACCGTAGGCTTAATGCGGTCACTGTAAGGTACCCACATCCTCTCCGTCTCATCCCTCCAGCTATCGAACAGCTCTGTGGGGCGAGCATTTTCACCAAGCTCGACCTACGGAGCACATACAATCTCGTGCACATTAGGTGATGAGTGGAAGACGGCATTCAGTACTACTTCCGGTCATTACCAGTATTTGGTAATTCTATATGGCTTGGCAAACGCCCCCTCGTGTTTCCAAGCATTAATGAATGATGTACTCAGAGAATATCAGTAAAAATTTGTGATTGTCTATTTAGACAATATTCTCATTTATTCAAAAAACATGAAACAACACATAGCGCATGAACGAGCCGTCCTCCATCGCCTGCTCACGCACAAGTTGTATGTGAAAGCCGAGAAATGCAAATTCCATGTGAAGGAGGTTGCATTTCTCGGTTATCATATAGGTCCAGGCGGGGTGTTGATGGACAAGGCCGTGACGCAGTGGCCGGAGACCACAACGGTAAAGGAATTGCAGAGGTTCTTACGCTTCGCAAACTTCTACAGGAGGTTTATTAAAGGTTTTAGTTCTGTGGCAGCACCGCTAACATGCTTGTTAAAAGGAAAACCAAAAAGCATCCATATGACAACTGTCGCTAAGTGGGCGTTTGAAAAATTGGGGACTGGGGGGGATAGGTGGGGATAGGAGCGTTACTGTCCCAGTACTATGACACTCCTTGTAGGCTTTATCCCTGCGCTTATTTTTCTAGGAAGCTGACAGACACAGAGAGAAATTATGACATCGCAAACCTTGAATTGCTGGTGGTCAAGGCGGCGTTAGAGGAGTGGCGTCACTGGTTGGAGGGAGCTAGACTCCCCTTCGTGGTATTCACAGACCACCGGAATTTAGAATACATCTGGCAAGCAAAGCATCTATGCCCTAGACAGGTTCGTTGGACCTTGTTCTTTAGCCGATTCAATTACACTATTACTTATCGCCCTGGCTCAAAGAATGAAAGAGCGGATCCATTATCATGACGTTTTCCAGCATGTGAAGGAGCTGAAGTGCAAGAACCAATTATCCCACCTGAGCTCATTTTGTCCCCAATCAACTGGGACATACATACGGAACTCGAACAGCTAAATTCTCGAAGAAACATACCATTAGGTTACCCTGACGGAAAGACTTATGTACCAAGTGCATTATTCGACACAGTCATAGCATGGGCACATAACCTTCCTGCAACAAGACATCCAGGTATCCACCGAACAGTAGAGGTGCTCAGACCTCCCGGTATCAAAAGGGTATACAGTAGTACTAGTAATGGTGCTTTTTTCGTGAGCTTATTCCCCAGCAGTGATGGTCTGATCATGTTAAAAGCACTAGAGAAGTCAAAAAACATGACCCTCTCAGTGTTCCCAACAATGTCCAAATGAGAATAAGCCTGGTCCAGCAGGTAGATGATGGCGTCCTCCACGCCGATACGGGGTCGGTAAGCAAACTGTAGGGGGTCCAGCTGAGGCTCCATCAGCAGACGCAGATGTTTCAGGATAAGTTTCTCCAGCGTCTTCATGACGTGTGAAGTCAGAGCCACTGGCCTGTAGTCACTGGGGGTCGACGGGTTGATCTTTTTGGGGACAGGAACCAGACAGGATGTCTTCCAGAGTGACGGGACCCTCTGCAGTTTCAGACTCATGTCGAAGATCTGATGTAGAACTCCAGACAGCTGGGCAGCACAGCACCTGAGGGCCCTGGGACTGACACCATTAGGGCCAGCAGCTTTATTGGAATGGAGTCTGCACAGTTCCCTTCTGATGTCATATGCTGAGAAGGACAGAGAGAGACAGGCTGAGGTGGCAGGAAAGGGGGGAGGAGAATGAAGAAGGTGGGAAGAACTAAGTGTGGGGAAAGGAGATACAGGGCAGTTGAATCTATTGAAGTGCAGATTTAGGTTGTTTGCACATTCAGTGTCCCCATCCATCCCAACACCTCTCTTTTGTCTCAGGCCAGTAATGGTCCGCATTCCATTCAACACCTTCCTGGTGTTGTTCTCTTGAAGTTTGCTTTCCAGCTTCCTCTTGTAGGACTCTTTTCCCTCTGCAATCTTGGCTTTAAGCTCCCTCTGTACCAGTCTCAACTGTCCTTTGTCACCATTTCTGTAAGCTCTCTTCTTCTTGTTGATTGTGACTTTGATGTCTTTGGTTACCCAGGGTTTAATGTTCGGGAAGCAATGACTGTTTTTTTTGGGAACAACAGTTTCCACACAGAAATTGATATAATCTGTGATGCAGCCTGTCAGATTGTCTACATTGTCCCCATGGGAATTACAGAGAACATCCCAGTCAGTCGCCTCAAAGCATCCCTGCAGAGTCTCCTCTATCTCCCTTGTCCATCTTGTAACAAGTTTTGTGACTGCAGGTTGTCTCTGGACAGCAGGTTTGTAAAGGGGCTGGAGGTGGACAAGGTTGTGATCAGCCCTGTCCAGGAGAGGGAGATAGATGGAGAGAACAGGTCCAGTGTTGTATTGTCTCTGGTTTTGCACTCCATGTATTGCTTGAACGTGGGTAGAACAGCGGAGAGGTTTTTGTTATTAAAGTTCCCCGTTACGGCCACAAATGCGGACGGGCGATGTAAACAATGATGATCATGACAAGGGAAAACTCTCTGGGCAAATAATATGGCCTGAGGCTGACTGCTAATAGTTCAATGTGTTTAGTACACTTCCTCACCTTAACGTGACTGGGGGAACACCAGCAGTTGTTTAAATAAAGAGCAAGTCCTCCTCCCTTTCATACCATAACAATAGGAATGATATCATAATAAATTTGGGTGCATTTCAAGCAGCATGCACATAACTAACCAAAAAGCAGCAGCTGATAAAAGTAAAAAAAGTATTTTTTAAAATAAAATGTATAATATAAAATCATACATATCACTTAAATGAGAAATTGCAGCTACTGTCACGTATTCCCTTTTGTCCCGAATGAGGGCAGAAGCATATGCAGACTTCCATGCTTAAATCTTTATTTTCCAAAAACCAAAATGAACAGGCACAAGGGCCTTACAGAACACAAAACAAGAACTTAGGAGACTGGACAAAAAGCACAAATCAAGCATGACGGTGGACCGACAACTAAGGTCCACCTCAAACGAACAAATACAAAAAACCCCAAATCCAAATTCTTAATTCAAACTAAACACAGCTGTAACTAATAATTCCCAAGAAAACCTACCATCACTTCATAATAAAAGTTCTCAAACCTAAACCAACAAAACAACAGAAAACAGCAGCCCCTAGCGTCCGTCAACCGTCACAGATACAAAATATAAAAAAGGTAATGAATAATTGCTTATAACTTAAAATGATACAACAAAAGCAAAACTTTACTTAAGTTGACGAATAAAGTATTTCACTTGAAGATTTGATTTTTTATTTTTAAAAAATTGCATCAGAATATGGTAATGTTTCCAAACTTATGGTAGTGAGGATGTACCTTTGAGAATACAAGCCGAGTGATAGTGTTCATTCCCAGAGAAAGTACATTTTTGATTAAACAAATTGAATACACTTTATCATAAGGTATCGTTCATTTTAACCAAGACTGTGTATGGGTGTATGTGAGTGTGCGAGTCACAAAATCCCCCTTCTGAGTCACAAGCCCTGGTGTCCCTCAGCAGTGTGAGCTTATTAGTCTACTTAACACAATACACCAATGAACAAACAAGCAGCAGTGGGGTAATTATAGTTTCAGATTTTTAGAAGACACTAGGTTTAGTGAACAGAGAAATTAGGTCCCCTGTGTATAGATACATCACAGGTGGGAAGTAAGTAGTCATCATTTGCTCTGTACCTCAACAGGTCTTCTCCTAGCCCTAACATGGGTAATGTCCTTAACTTGTTTTCACCAAAGCCACTCCTGTAATCAACAGTTTGGCTACCTCTCTCTATCCCTCCAACCATCTTTTGTTGTTCATATTCTCTCTCCAGACCTACCCCAACCACTCCACCACAATCTCTTCACAATCTCTTGCACCGCAATCTTCACTCCCTTTCTTCACTTGGGAACCCAAAAAGGCAGAACATAAAAGACGGAAGTTTGGGGCAAGACAACTGGGACCAATTATAATGACAGGGACTAGCACAAACAAAGAAACAACAACATGGACAGAGATAGACAGAGAGGGAGAGACAGAGGAAGGGGCAATGACTGGGAAAGGGACTGTCGTAGGGACTGGGAAATTGATGGCAGGGGAACAGGAAACATCGACGAATGGCCAGGGGACAGAGCAGTCAACAGTGGGGGACCAAGGAGTATGAAGGCATTGACTAAGCTCGCTAGCCGGCCTATGCACTCAATCCCACTGTTCTCATGGAGGAGTTGTTGCCAGTGTAGCAGCTTGTGACCATCCTGAAGGCTGGCGTCTCTCAAGTCATGTCACCAATATCTTCCAAGACGAACCCCTACCGGTGATCCTCAACCACTATGTTGTTTTTTTGTTGGCTGGTCCATCTGTGATGGGGGGTGGGAGGGCAGTATGTCCACATAAGTGATATGTACTTGTAGGTGATGATTTCCTGGAAAAAGAAACAAAAACAAGGCTGAAACAAAGACAGAGTATAACTGAATTTACTAACAAAGTGTATGAGACAAGGAACAACTGCACATACTTTTCACTCATCACAAATATATATAATCTGGATCTGTAAGTGTGTTAGTGTTTCAGCAACATTCAAAATATTTTCAGAAAATAAAACCAAAGACAGCATTTGTGTAGTGTCATGTCAGACGTGCACAGGGAGTGAGGCGAGGCACAAATGCTGGTTCCATTAACTGTTTTAATAATAACAATGACAGACTCTACAGAACAAAGCAAAAGGCACGAGGGCCTAACTGAAAAACACTAAACAGCATGTTACGGGGAGACACCAAGGAGAGGGAAGGGGATGACGCACACAACCGATGACTGTACACTGTATAGCTTTGTATAGCTTTAATTAAACAGAAATACACATTGGCAACAACCCGGAGCCCCAGCTCGAGGGGACAAACAAAACAGGACGCTGCAGGCCCGTGCTCCCCAAACGAACAAAAGAACCAAAACCAGGAATGGGCAGAGCTTCCGAGCTCCACCACGGACAGGAGCGTGGGATCAGGCGGGGGCGCAAAACGTGCTGCCCCTCAGGGAAACGTGGGATCAGGCGGGGGCGCAGAACGTGCAGCCCCTCGGGGAAAAACGGAGGGAACACGGGCCTGAAAGACAAAATGAGAAACAGAGTGAATACACAACCGAGAACAATCAGTAACTTAGACGAGACCAGACAAACATGGAACAGGAAACCAGGACGTGGAAGCAACACCAGAGACAGAGAATCCAAGACAAGTTAAGAAGACGGAGACACAGAAAAACCAAATAACGGTAATGCAGACATACTAGACATGGGATCGGCCGGGGTTTAAGTAGGGGACACAGACGAGACACAGGTGGAGACACGGGAAACGAGGGGCAGGTGTAACTAATGAATGGGGCGCGACACAAACGGAGCAGACACACTAGGTAGGGGACAAGGGAATCAACACAAACTGGACATAAATAAGGGGACGGATCGAAACATAAAAGGGAGAACAGGAGGGAAAACTAATACACAGGGGACCGGGACAGACGTGACGAGAGCGAGGTGACCGTTACACAGTACAAACATTAGGAAGGGGTAACATGAGGGTTATTGTGAGGGTTGATCCGCGACTAAAACTCAAACTCAAAGAACCTAAATACAAAACACACTCTAACAAGAACCAATCATAAAGCCCAATCACTTAACTAATACACAGAACAGGTGATACAATGACACAAGACACAAACATCCATGTATTTCAAAATAAAAGACCCATAAACAAAAACCCAGCCCTAACATGTAGGACACAGTGTGTATAGTTTATTTATGAAAGTAAATCTGCCAAAAAAGCATTTTGACAATTGACATACTAGCTATGACTTGCACAAAATAACACATCAAAGCATCCAATTACCCAAATTTTAGTCCATCTTAAGTTACTAGTTAGATCATGGTTGGCCATACTCTGCAGTAAGTAGCTATAGTTTCTTACACCTTTACAATAGCACACATGCTATCAGCAAACTGTGGTAGATCTTTTTAAATAATGGTGACAGATTAATAATAACAACTCATTTTAAGTTAAAGTAGGAAATCACTGACAGCTCTACTAGTTACTCCACATTAACAAAACACTAGGAAATGCTGGCTAATCAGAGGTGTGAAATTCCACACTGGACACTACTCTGGCAACATCATCGCATACACTGCATAGAAGTTAGGGACAACCTTATGCTTAAGTATACCAAGAAATGCTGGACCACGCCATGCTTTCAACTTTGTGGACACAGTTTGGGGAAGGCCCTTTTCTATTCCAGTGCACAAAGCAAGGTTCATAAAGACATGGGATCCATCTAATACCTTTGGGCTGACCTGGGATGGAATTTGCAACCTTCTCATCCAACATCAGTGCCTGACCTCATGCTCTACAGAATGAATGGGCACAAATTCCCACAGAAAAACTCCAAAATCTTGTGGAAAGCCTTCCAGGAGGAGTGGAAGCTGGTGTAGCTTCAAAGAGGTCTATGTATTTGAAGTCTTTGTATTTGAATGCAATGACATTGAAGTCCCTGTTGGTGTAATGGTCAGGCTACCCAATACTTTTGTCCAGATAATGTGTGAAGAATCATTATGGATTAAATGTTTTTGAGTATAGGTTCTACACATATAAACACTGCCTTTTCAAATGAACCCTGCAGGTTTTTTTTAAGGCTGTTTGCTTCATTCATGAAACATTTTAGACACTATTCTGTCTTATTATGCTACAAAAACTGCCAATACTCACTTAAAAACAGAGCTTCTTCAGGAATTCCAAGTTAAAAACACTGGTTATTTATCGAATTGTGACAATCCAAGAACAATCTGAAATGTTCAGTGGTTATTTGCAGATATTTCATGTTGTTTTGGTAAGTGAAAAATTGGTCATAACATACTGACTAGTATTTGAGTATAGGATTTCTGCCACTATACATTTATATGATTTTAGCATATCATATGGTAAAGCATATTGTAATGTTTGTAAAAATGTGTGTAGTTGTCTGTAGCTTTGAAATATTTCCCTCTGCCTCTTGCGTTTGATGAAAAGTGTAATTTTATATAATTTATTTTATATCATGTTTTAGTGTCAATGTCCTCTCACTGCATTACCCAGCATGTTCTGTACAGATACACTGTGCAACCATTGGGAATTCCAGTGGACTCAAAAAAAATCCCTAAATTATTAAAATGAGCATTTCCTTGAGTTAAAAGATGTTCAGCCTGCTTGATCCTGAATTTTGTAAATTTAGGACACACATTTACTGCATCACTGTAATGCTACTGTACATGCATTAGATGAAACTGCCTTTGTATTTATGTATACCATATCCTCAAAAGTATCCAGATAGCTCTTCTAATTAATAGTCTCAGTTATATTAAGGTATACCTATTGCTGATGCATGTTCATTAGAGTGCACAAAGCCTATATTATGTCCACAGAAAAGCACTGGCAAGATGCTCTGCAGCAGCTGTATGGCCCTAAGGTCACCATGGTCAATGTCATGAAATCCCCTCAGCATTGGGGTGTGGAGCAGTGGAATTTTGTTCTATGGAGTGATGGAGCTCCATCCAGTACCTTTAGGATGACCTGGCATGGTGTTTTTTACCTGAAACTAATCATCTGGCATCAACACTAAAGTAATTCTCTTGTGGTTGAATGCAATCAAATCCTCACAGCAATATTCCATCATCAAGTATAAAGCCTTCCCAGAGGAGTAGAAGCTGTTACTGCAGGGGAAGCAAAAAAGATTGGAACAGGTGTCCTCAAATGTTTTGACACTAGTATACTTTTCCTGATAATAGTAAAGTGAAAGTGACCATTCTGTCATATGTGAACACACCACAGCACACAGTGTGAACAGCACGAAATTCTTCCTCTGCATTTAACCCATTCACCAAGTGAAGCAGCAGGCAGCCAGGAACACAGCGCCCAGGGAGCAGTGTTTGGGGACGGTATCTTGCTCAAGTGTACCTCAGAGGAGCTTAGCAGTCTTGGGAATCGAACCCACGACTTCCTGATTGCAGGGTGAACACTCTAACCACTAGGCTATCAGCTGCGCAAAAAATCAAAGAATAAAACGTTGTTTTTAAGAAAAATTCTTTCTAACATCAGCTTTAAGTAATTATATACTGATCGATCAATTAATAATTTAGGAGACTGTCCTTTTTGTGCTGTTCTAATATATTTCAGTTGTTATTTACACAGTGCCAGCATCAAGGGGGGAATTCGAAGGCATTGCCCCTCCTAGTGTGTCACCACGCCCCCCCCACACACACTTCAGCACTCTAGTGTCGCTCATATTAATATAGTTCCCGATCGATAGTGCCCCCAGTAGTAATTACTATTCACTTTGTGTCAAAAAGGAATTTATGGAATGATTGATGAGTTTTTTAATGAGCTATGACCTTTGACATTTGACCCTTTTAATGACATATGACCTTTTGATCCTTTTAATGGAATGATTGATGAGTCTTTTAA
>JBBPCX010000016.1:6003345-6018901 GCA_037974365.1 Hydrocynus forskahlii
AATAAATATGTTAAAATTCACATGCTTACGTTGTTGTGCCTTCCTTTCTGTTCACGTCCTTAACCCCTAGACTGGGGACGTAACACCACCCATCAAGGTGACCCGGCTGCAGTCTGTCAAGGGAACATTTGTCTAATGATGATGTCATGCTTGTACAAGGCAGTGCAATTAACCATGTGATTAACCATGTTTACACATGGCAATTCCTTGTGATCATAGTGGTCACCCAAGCCAGAAGTCAGTGATGGTTTAACAGTGTAAAGTGGCACCAATGCAGAGGTGGCAAGGCAAAGTAATCTTAACTGCTTTTCTATATCTCTAATTTCTGTTATATATGTAATAATCATATGTGATGCTCATGCATTAGTATGATATATAAAAAAGTGATTGAGAATGTCAGTGTAGGATGAGATCACGGTGTTAACAGGAACAATTCATCCACAACTGGCATTTTGTAGGAGGGCAGCAATGCATAAACCCCTTATTACTATGATGAACGCATATTTGAGAGTTCAGCAATAGAAAAACCACTGGCACTGGTCTACAAAGATGTGAACATTGTGATATGGTCAGATAAATCATCCTTTACCATGTTCTCTGCAAGTGGCTGGGCGCGTATGTGGCCTACATGAGACCTGAATGTTTGGCCCCTGGTGTGCTGGGGGGGCATTTAGAATGGTTTGTGACTACTTGTCCCCCTCAAAGGGGTCACTACAAATTAGATGGTGAAACAGTTTTGTTCTGATAGGTCTGATCTCTTCCAGGATGTTAATCCCCCCATCCTCAGGGACACACTTGACAACAAGACAAGTGCATTCTTATTTTAATTAAATATATTATGTTGTCTATTTTAAACAGAACTCCATGAGAAACACAAGGGGTCTCAGCAACCAGGCTACAGGACGGAGGCTGTGAACCCAGCTGTGAAGAGACCCCGTCTGGCTCCATCTGATCATTTGTCCGATGTTGAGGATTCCAGCGATGACACCGAGCTGACTGAAGACGAAGTCTCAGCATACATCGAACTCAAGCCAACCAAGGGGGACTCTTTCGATGTTCTTTTGTGGTGGAAGGAGCATGAAAAGACCTTCCCCAACCTGGCAATAGTAGCACGGGGTGTACTCTCAATCCTTGCGTCGAGCACTGCCAGTGAGAGATTTTTCTTCCGCTGGATTTGTGATCCAAGAACACAGGACACAGCTAAAATCTGGGACTGTGGATGATATACTGTTCCTGCACAGTAACCTTGGTTAGATTACATTGCGGCAGACAATCTATGGATAGCTTAGGTCTATCTGATTTGATTTTGTGTTAAAAAGATTTTTTTTCATTTTTCTGTTGCTGTTGTGTTATGTCTCTGATAGAAATGTTCACCAATTTACCAGTAATTAATGCAAAATGTTCAAGAAAAAAAGGAGTAAATTTACCAGTGTAGGCTTGATGGGGCCACCTAGTGTTGCCTATTCAATTTTCATGTAGGCCTAGCGCTTGTCACGTTGAGAGGTGCATAGAAAAACTAAAGTGCTTCAATAGAATGCTTTTAATTTGTGTGTAATTTATCACAGGCACGGGCGGGTAATGGGCGGAATGTTAATGGGCCCAGGTGTGTGCAGATTTAATTTTTATATAAATACAGGTGAACGGGTGGGTGTGGTGCTGTATTGTGTGGGTGCGGGGGGGTACAGATCTCCAAAAGTTGACCCGTGCACGACTCTGGCCACCAGTAGTGGGGAGAACCAGTGTGCCCTGCAGTGTGGATGCTATCTCTCAAGCCCTCAACCTGTCTTGAGATGTTGGGTCCAGCCCTGAGGACTCTTCCTGCTCCATACCCGGACGCTGGTGACCTCAACAGCGTGTTGCACCACTCATGACCCTGCACCTCTCCTGACACCTACGGGCATTACCCCATTGCTTACCAAGTCCTCCTGTGCACCCTTCCTCTAAAAATCCGCGCCACCTCCTCACCTTGTCGACACTGACTTTCGTCAACATTGATGTTTCCATGTCTGAACCAGCTAGGTGGCGCTACACTGAACAATTAAAGTAATAAACATTGTGTCAATTGTACCAACACTGCCTTCATAGTATGCATTAATGCTTACTGTGTTAGGCTATTTACAGTGTTAATTCTTCACAACACAGCATGTTAGATTGCAGTTTTAACTAGAAAACAGTACATAGAGTTTGTGAATTTGAATGGAAAACTTTATTTGATAATAAAAATAGCATTCACAGACTTCTTTTTGATAGCTACATATACATTGCGATTCATCTGAAGAAGAAAAAAGCTTTACTGGATAGGTCAACATCTACTTGTACTTAGACTAATGTTATGTATAGCTTTATGACTCAAATAAAGCTATGGACAATGTTGTATCTATATATGCATAGTGTTTCATAAAAAAGATTGGCCCATATACATGTACTGCTTTTCATCGACACAGAAAAAGCATTTAAGTCCAGATAACATTGCAGAGAGACCACAGACAGTATACAAGTGCTCCATAATAAAAAGGCAGGCTATGCATCACGAGAGATATTCAATCCCCTCCCCAAGAAAGGTCAGATCAAGCCCATTCTTTCCCCTGCACTAGGGAATAGATCAATGCTCGGTCCTCTCTGGTTTTGAAACATCTTTACACATGCCTGATTTGGAGTATAAATTACACACAGGATCTATGACAGCCTCCACTTGAGGAGTAGAAACACACCTTGTGTTTCTCAAGGTGGAACTCTCTCATAAATTCTCTTTTGTACAAGAAAAGGCAACAGTCTCCTCTCATCCGCAGGTTGCTTGTAATTACATACAGCAGAAAAAGTCTGTACACACAATGGTGGCTGACAGGTTATTAGTTTGATACAGTACTATGAAGACAATAGTGATGAAAACTTATTCTGCTTTGCCACCGTGCTGAGAGATCTCTTCACACTGGCTCATAAAATCTGAGAATGTCATATACACAGGCACGTACACACAAAAAAATCAAAGAAAAACACATTCATACAAACACGCAAAGCTTAGCCTTAGTCACACTCCAGTGCAAAAACTAATAATGGCTCAGTTGAACAGATTGTACCAAATCATCTGCCGTGGTTCAGGCTGTTATCGACAGTTCTATCTATTTTCCAGGGCGGCACTGATTTAAAAGTGCTAAAGGGAGTCTAAAGACACTAGACTCCCTTGGTAAGCTCTGGAAATCCATGGAAGACCACAAATGGTCTCTTTTGGGCCTGAACACACAAGGGTCATTTACTCAAGTCAAGCTCTGTCAGCTGTTAATCCTTTATTTCAGATTAGCAGACCGGATCTTAAGGACAATGGGTTACTACACATAAAATCTCATTTCACTAGTTCCCCTGAAGATTACTGATGAATGTAGCCTGGTGTGGGACTCTCTGATTAATGTAATGGATTCAAAAATTGCCATTTTGGTTGATGGGAAAGTCTAGGAGGAGGAGCACTCTGCCTTTGTACAGCAGTCCACTGCATTTTGAGAGGAATTCAGTATGATAATCATATACAGCTCATCCAATTTCAATTATAAGAAGGAGAAACCATGATAAGCATCCCTTCTGTGCCAATTCTTCAAACATAAATACACTTTGAATATATTACTTACAGTAGCATCATAGTTTGTAATAATTATTTTTTTTAATCAATTTTGCCTTCACTTGAGATGATCACACACGTATGTAAACACATGTATTTATCCATAAAATACAAACAATCTTGTGCTCTGGTCTGCTAAAATCGCAGTTTTGAGGAATAGTGGACACACAGCACGCAAAAAAGACAGAAAAAAAAGTTGACCTTTGTCATCACACAGGTTTTCTGGTGCATGTTGAGGAACCCGCAGGAGTACACAGAGGAAGATTTTCTTTTCTAAATAATTTTAAAAAGCCTAGATCTCTCAGCTGAACTGAGATATGGATTTGCACAAATCTCACTCTCTCATCAACACAACACAATAGAGATATTTAAAAAATGAACAAAATGATTAAAGTAGGTGCAAGACTGGTCCGCTGCCATGTTTGTGGAAATGTCTGGATGTAAAATCAATCAACTGTGCTATCAATCAATCAGTCAGTCAGTCAATCAATAAACATTCAAACACTCAATCAACATACCACTCATTCAATCAACCATTCATCCTATTTAGCTTCACACATTCAGATTGTTAAAAAGGTGTTATGTTCCAGTCATCCAGCTCCGCAAGTGCTTGTGTGTGTGTGGAGTCTTGTGGCTTCCCCGCAATCAAATGCTGAGGTCCGCGTGGTTTTCTTTGTAAAGCCGCGTCTTGGACTGAAGGTGCTGGGTAGGAGCTCTGCCTACGTTGGTCCCATTTGCGCCGTTTGCCTTCAGTGCGTTGTAGTAGTCCTTCAGCCGGGGGGTGGCAGCTTCCTCCAGGTAACCGCCATTACTGCTGCTGATGGACTCCCTCCGGTAGCAGCTCTCCGAGGTGCCATTGCTCAAACTGTCACCACGACTGGAGGGTGAAACGTCCCATAGCACATTTCCATTTTTCAGGCCTCGTTCTGGTGTGTGGCCGCGGGCCACTGACAGTGTCTGCGAGTTGTTGGTACTCTCTGGAGTGGAAGTGAGGTAACACTCCTCCCTTAGATAACTCCTGGCCGGAGTGTAAGGCTCCGTCTGGGGAAGCAATTGCCTCTCGGGCGTGGCGGTCTGCCGTAGCAGGATCTGGCTGGATGTACGAGAGTCCGGAGAATAATCACGCAGCCAGCGATCTGCTCGCCGGTCCATGGACTTGGCCCTGCGGCGGTCAGGAGAGGAATTGCGCTTGTGGCTGGGGTAGCGGTCCAGAGAGCCGCGGCGTGTCTGAAGCCTGCTCTGGCCCCTCCTTTCTTGGGAGCGTTCATGGCCTCGTCCCCGGAGGTCCCTGTCAGAGGACTTCTTCCCAAAACCACCCTCCTTCCGCAGCGTCTTGAAGAGTTTGGCAATGCCGCTTTCTGACTCCGATTTCTTGACTTTGCGGCGCAAGTTCTTTTTGTTGTCTTCTGGGGAAGGGGAGGGCGAGTGGGCGCAGGAGCTGGAGTGGTTGTTGTTGTTCCAGGTGTGGTGGTGGGGATGGTGGGGGGCTTTGGGATAATGGGCATAGTCCTTATAATCCTCCCTCCCTCGCTCCACCTCTTGCTCTCTCAGCCGTTGCTCCATGGGCCAGGGTGGTGGATGATATTCTGTTGTGTAGTTAGACTCAGATGGGAGGTGAAGTTGGCCATTGGTTGGCAGGGATCTTATTTCCGAAAGATTTTGTGGCCTGGGTGGGGCAAGGTACCCGTCAATGGGCCCGTCTGGAAAGGAGCATAGGGAAAGTCAACAAACATTATCTTGTTAAAAAAATCAGTTTAAATGATTTAGTTAGAAATGGTAGTAACTCATTTGAAGCCAATGACAAACATACTTAAAACAAAGTACATTTGACTATATGTATGTATACTGTATGTAACGTAAGTGGCCTCTGGTATCCTCCTATTAAAAAGCATTTAGTACACTCAATAGCACCTCAGAGAGTTGTTAGCATTTGGCCAAACTAACACTCCAGCACCATAAGTGAGATTTGGAAGGTCACTCAACAACCAACCTGACAACAAATGCATTTCCTTTCTCAGATCCTTATCACAGACAAATAACACAGGGTCCATGCAATTCAGGAACATGCACTGGGAAAAGCCTTTTTGTAATGCGCATGAACAAAACAAATACATTTTTTCTGTACACTGGACTTCACACATGCATTCATTCATCCACAAGTGTACCGTGTGCTCAGTAACATGTTGTACTGTACATTACTACAGCCAGCAATTAGTAGAGGTACTACACAAAATGTCCAACAGGTGTAGGTACAAGGTAAGCACACCTAATAACTGGCAGGTAAGTAACTTCTCACTCAGTGTAGTGTCCTACTATTGTATCTAATTTAATTTTGCTACAAAACAAGAGCCTTACTACACTAGATATGACTGAAACCTCTAACTCTGAAGTCGCTTAGACCCTTAAGCTTGCCCATTTTAACACAGGTCCCATTTTTAAGACAGGTGCCATTGTAACAAGAAAATCAAAATAAACCATGCTGTGGCTGATAGGTGTACATGGTTGACAAAGTTACAGCTAAAAAAAATCTGGTTCTAAAAATGATTCTCAGTGGTTTCCATTCAAAATGCAAGAAGTTAACAGACTGGGAAATTTTGTTCCAGGTCAACTAGCTAAATTCGTTCAATAGGATGGGACATGTTTCTATGCAGCTTTATATTCTCGCCATACAAATGATTAACATTCTTCCCCAGGATTCCAGGAATGGCTTGTTAGATTTGACCAACACAAACTGCGGGAAATATATTAAATCCAATACTGGTTCGATGTGGTGAGGGTGAGTTTTGTGTGGACTTTGTGGACAGTTGCTTTCAAAGATTTTGTTGTGAAATGGAAAATAAACAGAGGTAAACATACAGCCATGGGTACTACCCAGTTAGAATTAGTAACTATTTCATGATGAGTTGTCTGGTGGAAAAGCGTTGGAAGTTCCACATGGCCACATTACAAGCTAACATTTCAGCCTTGTGGTAGCAGTGTTTGTTAACTGCTTGATGATTACTTTTTGGTCCTTCTGACAGAATTCAGCTTGAATCACAATCTGCCACACCTGCTCCACCTAATTAGCTTATTCAGTAATCTTTAATTGCCTGGATCAAATGCACATGACTTAGCCCATTTTCGCTACATTATATATTAGCTTCATAATATTTACTGAATAATGAACTGTAGTTTATAGAAAATAAGACTCACAAAGACAAACAAAGCAACTTCAAATTCCAATTTTTTTAAAATATTTTTTTACATGGGACTTGAAATTGGAGCATAGACGTGAGGCTTTTACGCATCAAGTAGCAAACAAGTTAGTAATAATGTGCAGTTACAAGAGTATGCTGGATTATAAAAATTTAAGACTACTGTATGCGTCATACATCCAGAACTTGTTACATGAGCCACATAAAAAGGGATTCCTATACAGCATTATTGTCTGAGACATGACCACAGGGAACAACTGACAACATCAATAGTATCTTCACCAACCATGCATTTCAGTAACATGCACATCTGAGGTGGAACTCTAAGTGCAGAGGTGTGAATCCATGCTTCTTCATGGATGCCAGTGTGAGGTAAGAGTCAACGCAGTGTACTATAGCTAATTAGGATTCACGTTGAAAGCGTAGCGGGGTGAGGTGGCATAGCAAAGAGTGGGGCTGGAATGGTATAAGCAAAGCCCAGAGGCTTCAAAAGGGCATAGGGAGGGTTCACAAATACGAATGGCACTCTACAAACCGTGGTCTGGTTTTGGCCCATTAGGTAGAAGCAGGGCTCTCCCAACTTATCATTCCTTAGACAAGCAGCGAGATGGGGAGCCATCATCGCTGAGAAGAGGAGAGCAAGAGCCAACCAGGATTGAGAAAGAGAGAGAGAGATAAAAGAGAAGAGAAAATAAAGACAGGAAAGAAATGTTTAGATCTTTAGCATGGAAAGAGAGTTCTATAAACCAAATTTTGGGTGTTCTGACATGAAATGGTGTATTGTGGAGAAAAACTGCTGACTCTGTCTTCAGCGCAAATATAGTCATTTCATGTACTATCAAAACAACCTACATGTGTCTACTGAGTTTGTATTTGTAACAGCAGTGATAAAACAGTAATGTTAGTGATAGTGACAAAACTTTCATAAAAAGTGATAGTGATAAATAAAAAGTGATAGTGATAAAAAATTAATCTAATTAATAACAAGCTCTCTGAGACAGCTCTGTGATAGCTTGTCCCCTCCTAATATAATGTTTCCAGCGCCCATGCATACAAGGCATCTCAAGCCACAGTTATAACCTAGAAGTAACAATAGAATAACACTCCTTCACAGTATTGCTCCAGTACTTTAAATGACAAACTCAGCAACAGAGACCATTTTATCAGGGAGGTAGTTAGTCGGTCACAGGTAGATGTGCCCAGTTTGGGTCTGAGTGCCTGATGTAGTGTGGCTGGACATACCTAATAAGTTTAAAACCAAAATCTTCTTAATCTATCATAAAACAATGTTTCAGGCACCAGGAAGTGTGTTTACAGATGTTTCATGAAATTACTTCCAAAGTAGCTTTCAGAGGCATTTAATACTCTGGTTCCTAGCACCACTACCACTGTGAATAATCCTGGCTGGCTACGTTTCTCCAAATCGAGCCTTTCACAACAAACCACTCTGAACAAAATGTATGTAGTTAAAGGGGATTTCCCCCTTTAATCAAATGTTGCATAAAAGTTTCAGTTACTAAATAATAAGGAAAAGATCTTACTACAATACAGGAGACATTAAGAAATTATGAAATGAGTTAGAAAAGAGTAAGAGATCATTTGAGCGGAGATGAGCTAAAAAGAGAAATGATAGTTAAAATAAGAGTATAACAAATAACAATAACAAAAGCAGAAGGTCTGTCTGTACCAACCATATTCTGGCACAGAGCCATCTCCTCTCTTCAAGACGAGTCTCGCTCGTCGGCCACCATTCTTGATGAGCTCGATGGCACGGGAATGCTTCATATTCTTAGTGCTTTCTCCATTAATCTCCAAAATCTCATCACCTACCTGAAAGCAAGAGCATTGCATACATGCTGTAAATTACAGGTGATACTATGCCAAGAGATCTGTTTGAAAGTTTTTGCAAGGTAAGCAGTAATAAATCGTCAAGCATGAATGAATGTTTAGATGGCATGCTGGAAACAAACAGACTAATATGGTGCAAAGTGGCCCCCTTTTTTCTGTATTTAACCCACTCACCAAGTGAAGCAGTGGGCTGCTCCCAACCAAGGGTGCCCCGGGAGCAGGGTGCCTTAATGATGACACTAGCAGTGTTGGGATTCAAACCCACAACCTTCTGATTGCAGGGGCAATGCCCTAACCACTAAGCCACCAGCTGCCCCAGTGTATGTTGTATTAACAACAAATTATATGCACAGACTGTCTGAAGAACACTGAAAAAGTTATTTCAGTGAATTTACTTCATTCACCCTTTTAACGTGGACAACAGAATTACATCTAAAATAAGTCTAAATCTATAAAACAAAACTAAAATGGTTTAAATGGTTTCCATTTGGAATAAATAAATTCTATGCATTCCTCTTTTATTTCACTAAATATGCTCTACCACCTACATGCTTCAAACTTCTATAAGCGCATAACCTAGATGTTGGAGACCCATGTTTTAAATGAGAAATTCATTTGATGGTTTGAATGTATGCTATTCCCACTGGTAAATGTTGCTTGACATAATTGGCCTACTCACACAAGTGTAAACAGAAATAAGAAACGCTCTTTAAAAAAGTTAATAAAGGGGCAAATGTTGCTGAAAGCATGTAGAGATAAAGTGTGTGTATAACACCCCTCCACTTTACTCGCTTAAACACACTGGCATTAATCAACTATGCAGGATTTTCTTCCAAATTCTTTTCCTGAAATTTTTCCTATATCTAGATATACTGCAACTTCAATTCAGCTTGTCCACTAAAAACTATTTGTGTTTGTGGGGAGACTGTTGTTTTTCCCCACGTGAAAACCACTCAAACATGTGTGTTTGAACTTAATTCCGTTTCTGTTGGTTGCGTCAGATTACACTGGTCTACAGTCAAAATGCTTCTTAAATACATTTACCCAGACTGGGTTGCTAATAATGAAAATGACACCTAATAATGTTGATTGGCTATAATTTGTAAGATACGAAACTACATCAGTAAGTCTTGTTATATATATATATACAGGCCGATGTTTCGGAGTGACCATCTTTTGAACGGTAACCAATCAGCTTGTTTTATTGTCATATTTGAAATCAGCACACCAAAATGCATCAGAATTGGCAGATTTTATGCTCGAAGCAAATAACTTCCAAAAATTTGTAGACCAGTGTTATGTTCCATCAAAAGTTCAATTGGTTATTTTCACAGACCATGTGTTGGTATCTGCTTTCTGTCTGCACATTGTTCTCTTTGAAAACAATGGCGAGGGGTGCATTTTTTATGAATGCCAGAGCAGCCTTGTGCAGTTCAGTGTGATAACACATCTCACCCTCATTTTGCCATTCCTCACTGCAGCTCCATCTTCTGCAAGTCTCAGCACATACAAGTCCATGTTATACTCCTTCCCTCCTCGCAGGCTGAAGCCGAAGCCTTTACTGTCTCTCTCCAGATCCACTGAGTAAAACTCAGCATCCTGCTTACTCACACACACACACACAAACAAAAATGAACAAAACAGGCCTGGCAAGTGCAGATGTCATTATGGCCTACCTCTTAAAAAAGTATATAATCGATCACAACACTGGAACTATGGTCATTAATGATTAAGGATGACAAAGCACAGCCAAAAAGAACAGCAGAATTCGACTCTACTGATGACTCACTGCAACTCTGTACCCAAAAACATGAACTGCTACAACTTCAGATAGCGAGGTTCTTGTACTGTGAATATAAGTCCACAACAAGAACAATATTATACTCAAATACAAGTCTAAGATAAGACAAGTTTCATTAACAGTGCTGACATAGGTGACACAAACTCAGTGTGAACCTTCTCCAAAACAATACTGAATTATAGAATGATCAGAGGCGCATCAATTTAAAACATGTTGCGTCCTTAATAATGATGTGATCACATTAGTATTATTTAGGGCTGTCACTACCAGTTTTGTGAGTAATCCAGTTTTCCAATATGTTTTTTGCCAAAAAAATAAAAATGGTCCTAACTGAAAAATAACCAGCAGTGCTCACTTCCCACACACATGGTTTAATATTTCCTCAGTTTCTTCTTAACTAGGTTAAAAACTATTTTTACTATATTTTGTAAGGGTTTGCTGCGGTGCCAGCGGGAGGACTGGAAGAGCACTAGGGACTCCACCCCTCGTATCCAGTGTTCACAGCGGGTTTACTAGCCAACTTCTTCTGTGCAGGCTGAGGGGCTGTCCTCAAATAAGCTGCCCGGGCCATTGCGACCACTTCAAGCACTGATAGGACCCGCTGGGCCAGTCCATTACTATATACTCCTGCTGGGTCCAGCGTGTCCCACACCTCTAGGGTGCCACGGGTGCCCATGAGCCCGTGGTGAAGTCTGCTGCACCTTGTTGAATGGTCAGTCCTTCTGTCACATCTGGTGAGTACCCGTTCAGAAAGGAGGCGCTGGCACGGATTTTCATTTTCTCTGAAATAGCTTTATTTCCAAAATCAAAAACCCAAAACCAATACTCTTTCAAAGACATAACCCAAACACAAAGAACAGGTAAACTGACAGCCAAGGAAATAAACTGTGAAACTAAAATACCAAATCAGAACGTCACAGTTCCCTCCACCTGAAGTACTGCACTACATATTCCGTATCATGAAAATGTCAAGTATTGTTGTATTGCCCGGTATATCAATAGCCTATACTTTTTAAATTGTACAACATACTATTCTCTTGTCCTATATGTTGCTGATGCCCTGATAGTGTGCACAGCGAGTGTAGAGTGCAGCTCTTACCTGATTGGATGTTTGTGTTGCAGGTGGGGGCAGGGCCTGTTTTGATTTGTTGTTCCTGAGGGAGAATAAAGATGGATGTTTACAAACACAACCTTAATGCTGTCTATCTGTCAGGACAGAAATATCCCCAGCGGTGAGTTGGAAAAGACTGAATGGGTTGGATAACGTTTCTCAGTTTGTAGACATGAATGTGATTTGATTAAAACAAGATGGACCAAATTCGACACGGGATTTCAGGCTCCTCTTTCTGCAAGTGAATATTTAATATATTGTGTGTTGATGTGTGGAGGGTGGTAGTAGCCTAGGGGGTAAACCACTTGTCTGTTTGCCCAGTGACCAAAAAATGCAGGTTCGAAACCCCACTTTCTACCATTGTGTCCTTGAGCAAGAAACTTAACCCTCAGTTGCTCCAGTGGGACTGTCCCTGTAACTAATGATTGTAAGTCGCTCCGGATAAGGGTGCCAGCCAAATGCACCCTTTATGAGTGTTTGTGTCCCTCACCTGGGCTCACTGCTCTGGGGTGTGTGTGTGGTGGTGATGGTGGCTATCTTCTCCGCATTGGTCAATAGAGAGGCATTTGAAGACTCTACTCAGAGAGAGAAAGAAAGAGAGAGAGAGAGAGAGAGAGAGAGAGAGAGAGAGAGAGAGAGAGAGAGAGAAAAACAGAGTGGGAGTCACCAACATGTTTCTGTATGTTTGAGGGAATCAAAGAAAGTAATATAATACTGTTTCTAGGCCCCAGGAGAAACTGTATATGAGTACTACATATACACACAATACTTCAGCAACTTTATATTACATCTGCTGCACATCTTTTTTGTGGAATGTTTTGTATATTTCTTTTCTGTGTTTTTATTAGGACTTCTGTTGGTAAATTCACTGTACATCTTGTACTTGGTGAACAAAAGAAAAAAATCTTAAAATTTGCCCATAGATTCTATCAGCATGTTCCCAACCCGTCTTCTATTCTCTGTTCCTTACTCTGTTTCTTTCTCTCTCCATTATTGCTCAATCCATGTTTCCTCCTCTCCTTCCCTCCCTCGTTTTTCTCTAATTTCCACTATTGTCTATTTTCTTTCCACCATACTATCTCTTGCTTGCATTTTCACTATTGCATTTTCCTTTCTTCATCACACCATTATAGTGTCTTGCTTTAGACATATTTTTTCTGCTCTCACTGTCTCTCCTGGTATTCACCTGTGGTGATAGTGGTAAAAATAGCTGCTCCTGTCGTAGTCTTTAATGCAAACTGCCATCCTCCTTGCGTGTGTGTGTGTGTGTGTAATGGACCACCAGGCTGGCAGCAATTCTACCCTCCTTCCTCTAAGAGCAGCACGCACCGCTTCTTCCTTCTCACGGAAACATTCTGAGCAGCATGGTAGGTCGACCTTGCAAACAGCAGCTCTGATTGTCTCTCAGGCGACAACACTCAGCTAATCACCAGCTCCTAGTGTCTACTGTTGTATGAGAAAGATTTACCTACATATACTACATGGACAAAAGTACTGGGACACCTGACTGTTACTTCTACAGGGACTTTAATTACAATGCATTAAAATACATACAATTATTAAGTATGGAGTTGTTCCCCCATTTGCAGCTAGAACAACTTCCACTCTTCTTGGAAGGCTTTCCACAAGATTTTGGACAGTTTCTGTGGTAATTTGTGCCCATTCATTCTGTGAAGCATTGATGAGGTCAGACACTGATGTTGGACAATCTATGTTCCTGTTCTTCCCAAGGGTGTTGGATGAGGTTGAGGTCAGGGCTCTCTACGGGCCAGTACCTGCACACCCAACTCATCCAACCATGTCTTCCTGGAGCTTGCTTTTTGCACTGGGGCACAGTCATGTTGGAATGGAAAAGGGCCTTCCCCTAACTGTGTCCACAAATTTGGAAGCATGGCGTTGTCCAAAACGTCTTGGTATAATGAGGCATTAAGACTGCCCTTCACTAGAAGTAAGGGGCCTAGCCCAAACCCTGAAAAACATCCTTTCATTGTTCACATAATGAACAAAATCTCTCCTACAAAGTCTCTCAGTGCTGCTGCTTCAGTGTTATTAAGAAGCATGACACCATGTTGACACGCCGTCAGCTGATCTGGATCAGTGAAGCTCTACACACACCACACACACACACATTTCCTTTTGTTAAGTAACTGCTGAGACTCTGAACATTTGAGTAATCTACCAATTACTTTGACAATTAGTCATGACTGAACAGTAACAATGGACTTAAGTGAGCAACAATAAATCATACACATCCTTTCAAAGATTCACATTTCCTTTTGTTAAGTAACTGCTGAGACTTTGAACATTAGACCGTGGTAAACTAGGCTGAGTAATCACTTTGAGTAATCTACCAATTACTTTGACAATTAGTCATGGCTGAACAATAACAGTGGACTTAAGTGAGCAACAATAAATCATACACACCCTTTCAAAGATTCTAAAATGTTACAGCAAGAAACTTAAAAAAAACATTATATCACAAGAATATTACACTGTAGCATTATCCACATGCAGATGTAAATGTTTATAATCATTTAATTGATTTTTACTCATTTAATTGCATTATCGTGTTTAATCAACTAATCACAACAGCCCTAGTAAGGACTAAATTGCATTTCCTCATTTCCTGTCCAACAATAGGGTCACTGAAAATTGTCAGTAGAACAAAGTAGGGAGAAAAGTGTGTATGTTATCCAGCATATGGTTCAAAGTGATGGAATAAGACCCAACCCTAGTGTAAGAAAAGAGCCAGTATAGTACACCCACACTTTCAGAACAATTTTTACTTAAGGGAGCTGCTGGATATATCCACACTGTTTTACCAACAGTATTTGTGGACTGTCACACATGCTTTTATTTCTTTTATGTGTGTTATAACTTCCTCTAATGTAGCTTTTAAAGCAGACCACTTTGTATAAACCTTGAAAAGTTAGCTATGCAGAAACAAAAATCTGTGGAATTTCCCTCTACAAATGTCAATATGCAATCAAACATGAGTTTTTGTGTGAATTTAACTTCAAAGGGAGTACAAAATGATTTAGGAGCAGTTAGGGCCTTAGACAGCAGGACCGTTCTAAATTCATCCAGAAGAAATCTTGAGTTAATAATGGTTAAGAACAGGCAGCACAGAGTAATATCTAGTAGTGGAAACAAGGCAGAGACAGCTGATGGATGCAGGTGGAAGAGATTGTGATGCTCCATACATAAATAAAACAGTTAACCGTATGCTATTTCATCCAGGATCTGTTTTCCTACAGAAGTATGTTGTACTCTATTTACTATTCTGATTCGAGACACATTAGTCTGTTGTGTATACTTTAACCCTCTGAGGTCTGAGGCCTGTCAGGCACTTTGAGACAGTTTGCTACATCTTTACATTTTTAAGTCTTTCATCTAATTAAACACATCTATGCAAAAGTGACAAATATTGCTATTCAGCTATTCAGATTGGTGTTTTCCATCTGAATAGCTGAGAGGTGTGTCATTAACAGGCTGCTGCTTGCTGAGGCACAGAAAATCTCAGGATTTCTTTTTATTCTATTTACAATACAGAATAAAACCCATCGATACATTTTATTTTAAAACATACATATTTGAAAACTAGAATATACAAGGTTTCTAGTGGTGTTCCTAATATGTTTATAAGACAAAAACTTACAGAGCTTTAGACGATTGTTTTGGAACAATCAAAAATCCCCCAGGGGAGGCTGTTGACCTCAGAGGGTTCACAACTAAAATGTTGGTCTACAGAAAGTGAAGTACTACACTGTATATGAAGCAGTGCTTAATTATATGTTAAAATGAATCATGTGTAAGTGGATGAAGGGATAAAGAGCTGTATATATGAATTGTTACAATATGTTACAATATTGTTGTATTTGATCTCTCTCTCTCTCTCTCTCTCTCTCTCTCTCCCCCTCTCTCCACTTCTCTCTCTCTCCCTCCTTTCATTCTCTCTGGGTCGACCTGAGGAGGACGGGTTCCCCTTTTGA
>JBBPCX010000016.1:6023764-6037455 GCA_037974365.1 Hydrocynus forskahlii
TGGACTCTGTAAAGCTGCTTTGTGACAACCTGGTTGTAAAAAGCGCTATATAAATAAAACTGAATTGAATTGAATATGTTAATATGTGGCCACTTTATTGGAAGATCCACCTTGCTGGTATAGTGACAGACTGCAACATAGGGAGTGATAATTTGGCAAAATTATATGATACCTATGGTACAAATTTAATAAAATGTACTTTCAGAAAATGAGCACTAAAGTTTCTATTCATTATTTCAAATACAGTGCTCCAGGATTAAGATTTTTTGCTTGAAAAAATAATCATGTCTCAAAGTATGCCCATTAAAGTATATTGTGATATTAATTGTAATAACAAATATCATTATACTGCCCACCTCTGTAGAGTTAATGAAAAACAAACTGTAGTCTGTAGTTAGTGAATAGAGATGTCATTTTTTAAGTTTACAATTACACTGTATAGTACATCTGCTTGAATTCAGAGAATATAGAGAGAGAGATTACAGATAAAAACCACCAATTTGCTCAGTTTTATCTGCTGTCTGACGATGTCATCTACTAGCAAATCTTTGCTGCCACATCAAATGGCTGCTTTGATCAGCTGCACTACTTTAAGTTGTCATAGCAACAAGCAACAGTCATCACAATGTAGCTGTTTGTTGTTATGGTAATGCACTGTTATGTCAGTGACCGTTGTTCGTATGGTGATAAATACAGGTCACTGGGAGGGCAAAAGTATGCCCTGTCTCACAGCAAACTCATGATTCCCACACTCAAACCCACATATTTACATTCTCCTTCATGCATGTCTCTTGGGCGTCTCAGCTAACCCACCCATTAGATGGGAAAATGCATGTGTTGAGTCAGAGAACACTGTTTCATCATTTCATATAATAATCAATATTCAGCAGTAACTTAAGTAACTTAAAGTATAGATATAAACATTATAAACCATAGACCAGAAGGTATTTTTGAGGTCTACCTTAACATTAAGTTGTTGAGAGCAACAAGATGGTGATATGATAAACAAAACACTGTAATTATTTACTTTTCTTGTCAGGTTATCTGTATGACCTTCATTTTTAAATGTCAAGCATACCGAATGTTTTTTTTAATCATAACATCTGGTATACTCACCATCTCCTGGGATGATGCGCAGAGTGACTGTGTTGCCGGCTTCTTTGATGAGGTTGACGATGTCCGAATGGGACTTGTTGGTGATAGAGCAGCCGTTGACGGCCAAAATGCGATCGCCCACCTTCAGCTTCCCACAGCGGTCTGCCGGACTGCCCTCAATGATGCGACCTATTTTATGGGGCATGGCCACACATGCATTTCCAGCTGCCATGTCAACAGGAGCGTATAAAGTGTGATTGTATTGGGGGATTGTATATGTACGTGACAGAGGGAGGAAAAACCAGAGACAAGAAAAGAGCAAATAGAGAAAAGAAAGAAAATGTATGCAAAATAAAGATGGTGTTTGAGGCAGTGAGAGCATTTCAGTTCAGGAAAGATGGGGGGAAGAGTGGAGAAGGAGACAAGAGAAAAGAAGAACAGAATTATTTCACCAAGCAACCAAGCAAAGTCTTCTTACAGCCCAACAAACCATCTAAACAAATTACCCATCCAAATCAGACCCCATCCAATTGACCAATCCATCCTCCATTGACAAATGTGTTCTTTAATACCAAACTATTGTGCAGCTCAGTTACAGAACAAAGCCCATTTAAACATAATGTGTCACCTTTGGCTTACTCACTAGGGGCTTGGACCTTGTCTCTGTAAAGCTGCTTTGTGACAACTTGGTTGTGAAAAGCACAATATAAATAAAATTGAATTGAACTGAATATTATTAGAATGGATGAGCTGTCGTTTTTTGGTTGGATAGTTGGGATAAATGGATGTTTGAGTGGCTGCACCATGCTAATTTTAATGCCTGTCTTCGTGGTAGTTAGCTCTGCCATTTCAATTACTATACATGTGAACTGAATGGTCTGCTGGGCCAACTAATATAAGCTGAGCAATAAATGTTTTCTTCTACATTTGCATACTTTCTCTCAGTGTCTCATTTCTGTCTCACACAAAATTTCTACTTTTAGACATGTGGCATAGACTATTTTCTGACACTGTCCGAAGTGTACGTCGTCTTTGGTCATAAACACACTAAACAATGACAAGAGCTATAAAGGAAACTTCATTTCATGAAATGTTTTAATCGTCTGACACATTAAACATTTAACGACTGTAACATATGGTGTATGTAAACCTAAACTATTCTACTGTAAAATGTTTTTGTGAAACTATTAACATACTTAATAACATCATTCCAACATCTTGTGAAATTAATAACACACTGACTGAACTGTTTCACTATTCTGAAAAGGATTTCAGTCCACATTCTGTAAAGATTGTCCTGCCATGGGTGGAGCGTGGATCGGTCAGCTGGGTGCTGAACTGACAGAAGGAAGAAAAGTGACTGGAAGGGTGAAATGCAATGCAAAATAAATATTCAGTTTGGACAGCATCCTCACTACCCAGCTGTGTAGCGTCCCTTCACTGCTGTGTGTCTGTGAACATGTATGGCTTTAAAGCTTTAAATCAAAGAGTATGTGTATTATAAGATTTGAGGCTAGAGCGGTATATGTATAAATCATGGACACAGTTGAAAACCGTGTGTGTGTGTGTGTGTGTGTGTGTGTGTGAAGGAAGACCTGTAAATTACTGTCATGTAAAACACACTGCTCAGGGCAACTCTAATCATACTATCAGCAGCATGCAACTTCAGCTGCTCTTCTAGACATCATCACACACACACACACACACACGCACACACACACACACCGACTCTGAATAGGGAGACAGATGGCTCGGTGTGCAGTAATCGAGTTTCTGTCGTCTCTCAGGATCTGAGGATAGATGGACTCTGTGATGGTCAGACTCTCACTCTCCCAGACACACACACACACACACACACACTTCAAATTCATGACCAGACTGACCACTAAAGATACTTTAGTGCTCTCTTCTTCGCTGTCTGTCCATACTCTTTTGCCCTTTATTGTCTGTTATTTGTCTAATCTAAGGCTGACAAGAATAAAGGCTTTGGATATTAGTTGGGATTTCCCAGCGAGGACTTGAATTAGGAATGTACAAACCTCAACAAAATGGGAATTTTTTCCAGCTGTCTGTAATATCAAGACTATAAAAACCAAAACTGTAATAACGATAACCGGTGATCTCTCTAGGCCAGCCTGATGCAACACAAAGAACACACAGATGAGCAGGAATAGAACCATAAAAGAACTATAAAACACAAAACTAAGAATTTCAAGGTTAGATTAGGCATAAAGCTGGCCTAAAACACATGACACTGTTGTTGCTACATAGAAATCTCCGAAAAGGTAACTTTAGAGAAGAAGGAAAATGCAGTTGTTACTTTAATGCACATCGATGTAAATGTGGTCTTCAGGAACATATCTATTGGTCCATTAATCAGGAAATACACACAAAGTAAAAGAACAGCTTGTACAAAAAGAAAAAAAGGTGAGAGGAGTTTTTGAATGATAGTGAAGATATACAAAAGACAGAAACATAAAAGAGTGCACACAGAGCAGCAACAGACAAGGCCAAACATATGAGCATGATAGCAAACTGTTAACTGTGAACCATACATACACACACATGGCAGTCATAGATCAGAGCACAGACACTGCACAAACACAGCCACATCTGCTTCAACCCATTCAAAACACTCATCAGTTACCTTCGTTCTAGCATGCCACAATGAGATAATTATCATTCTACACAGAAGTGTGGCAGTCATCAGCCTGACAGACAAGACCTTGTGGTGTCACTGCGGTGTCAAATCACGCACACGCATGCAAACACACACACACACACACACACACACACACACACAAACACACACACACACACTTGTCTAAACTGGCATTTTAGTGCTTGAGCTAATGTAAATTATGTTATTTGTTATTGACAGCATAGACAGCTATAGATTGTGCTCTGCTAGCTGAGAAAGTGGGGAAAGTCAGTGTGTGATAAAGATTGAGTCCAATTCTTGGGGTGTATAAGGACACACCTATATAAATACAGTACTGTGGAAAAGTCTTAGGCCAGCCAAAACTGTGCCATAAATCCAGACCAAGTGTTTTATAACCCTAAGAAAACACAAATAAACATAAAACACTAACAAATGACAATAATTATTTGTCATCAAAAATGTTCTTTGTGTGTTTTTTGGTTTAAGAAAGATATTTCAAGCTCTATTTTGGCCACTGGAACAAAGGATTGGTTTCTCTTTTTGTTGCACTCCAGCCATTGATTGGATTTGTTCAATTTCATCTCCTGATTTACCTTAATGAAAGACTCATTATTAAACAAGGTTTTGGATGGTACTTTTAAAGCACTTATGTGGCCGGAAGCAATAATTCTAAAATACATTATAATCATGATTTATTACCATTTATTACAATAAGTGCCAACTGCCTAGTTTGCCATAAAAGAATGATTATCAACAAGCTGTCAGTTACTTTTCCGTCAAGATTTTGTATTTAATCAAAGCAACCAAAAAACTACAGATGATGGCAGTATGGCAAGTCAGTGCATTCCTGTCTCTATTTGACTTGTGTTTGCAGTTGGTTCAGAAAGCTTTGTAGACGATAATGGGACTGTTCTGGTTTTGTAGTTGCTGCTTGCTCTTGTCACTTTCTCTTAAAACATTTGCAAAGCACCGTTGCACAAACAATCCTCAATCTACTCCCACCATTAATCCGAGGTTTTAACTCTTACCGAATGTTGTCCCGGCATCAGGCCGTGACACTGAAGAGACAATGACAAAGCCAAAGCCTTCGTTCTCGCCGCGCTGGATTTCCACATCATAGGGCTGCAGGGCAGCTGGAGCCACAGTGACCACAGCACTTCCACTCCCTCCTCCGCCCCCACTGCCAATGCCGCTAGTGGAGCCCGAGCCTGAGCTGACCGTATTGAGGGAGTTCTGGCTCCCCTGAGGCGTGCGCTTCTCTTCAGTCAGAGACGGAGCCTGTGTGCTGCTATGATGGGAAGAAGCAGGGGAGGGGGGCACGTCTCCCTCACCCTTACACACTGCCAGGAGAGAGGGCCAGAAAGAAGATATGTTAGTGTTTGTAAGGGATGGAACATGGATAAGGCAGTAAAGTGTTTGTGAAGGCAAAGCAACCAAATTTTCTGTGTACATTTGACACAGCATTTGTTTTTTGCTGTTTTTTTAGGTTATACACATGTAATCATTATTTCTTGTTTTTTATATCCTTACTGTTGCATTAAACTACATCACCTACACATGGTTTTAACCCTTAACTAAGTGAATTGTATATACATGGTGTGTGTACATACAGGTGTGTATATGTATAATTGTGTGTGTACCTCCATAGCTGGTCTTGCGGCGGACTGTGAGGTTAACATGGCCTTGTTTGGCTGCCTGTTGCATGAGCTGAACCACTAGCTGGTGGGACTTCCCCACAACAGCTGTTCCATCCACACAGATCAGCTCGTCACCTGAGCGCAGACGCCCATCCTCATCTGCTGCTCCATACTTCACTATGTGCCCAATGTAGATCTGTAAAAAATACCACATTTAAGATATACTCTCCACTCCATGTTACAAACAGCTAAAATTCTAAAGACTAATTAACTAAGGCTCGTCTAGCCGAGAAATGTGGGGAGATCACATTCTCTGTGGAGTGGACACGTGTTATATGAAAAAGCAAGTGTGAAGAAAAGAAAGACCGAAAACAATAAGGAGGCAAAGAGAAAGCAAAGTATAGAGAAAGAAAAGAGAGCATGCTTCAGGAAGTTTCACTCAGCATATTGAACCATCTAATGAAAACATAGCAGCACTACCACAAAACTAACTAGCTAGTAAATGTTATGTCAGACGAGATTACAAACAGAACAATCTGTTTGGGTACTTCCTGAGTCAGATGTCTGAGTGCTTTCTAAGGCAGTTTTATGGTGTTTAATTCAGATTGCCAGTTAATTCCATCATAAATTGTAATGAGATCATCATAAACAGATTGCAAACATAAGCTGAGCCATTAATCAAAATTTGCCCTGAAGCTCCTCTTTCTGTTTTATAAGCTGCTATAAAACTGCCGAACCTCAAAGTGATAAAAATATTACAGATGTGTTGGTGTGTCAATGTTTAAGACAAGATAAGATAAGGTAAGATAAACCTTTATGAGTCTCACAAGTTGGAAATTTTCTTTGTCACGGCAGAAAGTGGATAGTACAAAGGCAAGAGCAGCAAAAATTTCAAAAACAATGGAATAGAATAAAATACTATCTCATAACAGAGACATACATAACAGAAACACAATCCAGATGTCAACAATCAGTGTCGTACATGTTATTACAAATTACTGCTGAATGCAGTTTTTTTAATTTGCAATGTAGCGCTGGTGTCAAGCTCATGTTGGGATGCAGTAGTATTAGCATTCCTGCTGTAGCTTAAACACAAAACATTTGGCCTTTAATATATATTTAGACAAACTTTTTTCACTGTACAGTGAGTCATGTTAGTCTATTAGCAATGCTGACCATTCAAAATCCCAGAAAAATAACACATGCAAAAGCTCAAGAGAACCTGTTAAAAGCAATGGCAAATTATTTCCTTTTGCAGAACTCACCATTTGAAAGAGTCATTTTAGTTATGGGTCAAACTTCCAGTACTACTTTCTGGATATTAAATGTTCAAGATCAACATGTCTGAGACTCACTGATATTGCAGTTGGTGACTATTGGTTGCCAGGTCAGGTCAAGAATAAAATCAAGCCAGTAATCAATGTAACAAAAACACAAAGCATGTATATATAAAATTTTGTGACAATTCTGTTTCTACAGTCCGAGAAAGTGCTCTTAATTCTACTGCTTTGTTTGGGATTCTCACCGGTTCTCCGGGTTCATTCCCGCCAAGGATTCTGAAGCCAAATCCAGTGTCTTTTCTCCAGAGGAAGATGTCTTGTTCTTGTGAGTCGGACACTAAAAAACACATAGATTAAAAAAAAGCAAAGCAATTTTCTCAAAAACATCAAGTACAAGAAAAACGAATGAACAGAACACACTGTACTCATGTGGTTTGAACATCACAATTACTTTATATAGTAAAAGCGAAGTCAAGAAAACCTATTCTACTTAAAAATTGATGGATTAAGTTGTTCCTGTTATCTATGCGGATTTATATAGTTCTTTAATCCTAATCTAACTCTAATGACAGTCATTACATGTTTAGTCCTGATGTTTGTTTCTTTAAGTTTACAGAAGAGCAATGAGACTAATAGAGATAACAAGAAATGAAACATTATAATGACTAATTATATTGTTATTACTATTCCTTTATAGGCAATAGAGAAATGTGTTATTATTAGAATAGCTTCATCAACACGCAACACGCTAAAATACACACACAGGGGTGTAGCTTTTCTGCTGAAAAGCGATTCCAATTACCCCCCACCCCCACAAACCGCACACACACAGTTGGCATGCAGACGTATTCTCAAAGGCACGCCAGTGATGGTGGGCATCAGTGACAAGGGAACGAGGCACAGTCTGCTATGTCCCTTTGCGCACTCTTTCTGAGACCTGGAAATCGCGTCCGGCTGGGGTTTTAGAATTGTCAGGGATTTCGAACATTCTCAATAACTAGTTACTGTCCTACACGCCTGTTCACTTCCACTCGCGCTGTGGATCCGAGAGATAAATGAGCGAGGGGAGGGGTGGGGTTATACAAATATGTCAACGACAGCATGTGTATCTTTCTGTAAATCGTTAGTGAATTTACAGCAACGTTTCGGCATTTTGTACTGCTGATATCGAGCGCACCCCCCCCCCCTCTCACTTATGTCTCGGGTCCAGAGTGCGAGTGGAAGTGAACATGCGTGTAGGACAGTAACTAGTTAATGAGAGATGCCCATGACGTGATGAATGTTTCGGCAGCTCAAAATCCCAGGCAATTCTAAAACCCTGGCCGGGTTTTAGAGGTCTACAGGTCTCAAAAAAAGGACGTGTCCGGGGAAAAGAGGACGTCTGGTCACCCTACCCAACACTTAACAGGTAGAATGAAGTGATATCAGACAGTGCATCATGCTAAATTAGTCAAGCTAAATTCATTGTCTTTCACAACACCCCATCCCCCCACTTTTGGAAAGCTTGATACGCCCCTGCACACACACACACACACACACACACACACACACACACACACACACGTTGTGCACACATTCTCCATCTCTCTAGAGAACTTAAAACAGGGTCAGAGAGAAAGACACAGAGAGGATAATAAAAAATAGAAGCTAGAAAATAGTAAATCCATTATAGTATATCCACATTAGCAGACATGAACATAAATTCTCAACATTCAAATTGAATCTGCTTAAATAAAAAACAATGGGTGGCTCTATCATAAAGAGTGGAATTAACACACTGAATACGATACCAAAACTAAAAAGAGCTATATGCAGTGCTTCCAGTTTTTCAGGTATACAGACACATCCCACACACTTCCATACACATGCATATGCAATGCCCTCATGGATTCTCTAGCAGGGTACTGGACAGGGGCGGACTGGGACTAAAAATCGGCCCTGGACTTTGTCCCAAATAGGCCCTCGAACTGGACATACACAAACAGCCACTTGCAGGGTTCTCCTGAAATCTCCCAAAAAGATACCACATTAAATATTCACACCAAGTGACATCAAAAAACTAGTGGTGATGATTGGGGCTGTTTATTAAAGTAACCTTAATACAAATACAACAGCTACATACCAGCCTCCACAACAGAATGATTCACTCTTTTTTGTTGGCTTTTACTTATGGATTTGTCACCTCTCTCTCTCTCTCTCTCTCTCTCTCTCTCTCTCTCTCTCTCTCTTTTAAAAGATGTGGAGAAGGAGCAAGCAAGACTAACCCAATGAATTGCACTTCAGCACCAAAAACAGTACAAAATGAAAAAATATTGCAAACTGAAACCATGGGCGATTAAATGAAAATTAATTATATAAAAAGTACGCCTTTTTTAAAGATCAGCAATGAATATTTGAGGTATTTCCCATGAAATTATGGTTATACCCTAGAGGTTCTAAAACCCAGTTCCGATTTAGAACCGGTTCTAATTTTGCGAAGCACCAGAATCGTTTACCTCTGGCGTTATCTGTTCCTCTAACGATTCTTTCAGACTTTTTCCTGCGTCGCGCGTGATGACTTCACACTCCGTGACTCGAATGATCATGGAGTGGAGAAAGTGGCCCGCGGCGTGGCTGTATTTTACCAAAACAAATGACAGTTGCGTTTGTAACCAGTGTAGTGCCGTTTTAACTTGCAAGGGTGGTAACACTAGCAACATGTTAAAACATTTGAGGTTTTAACACAGCATTAAAATTCAAGAATGCCATGTGTTCGATTCTCAGCGCTCGAGTGCAAGCTCTGTGCTTTCCATAGACGAGGGTAACTTTAACTACAATGCCACTTATTATCAATACTAATTTATTTTTATAATTATATTTTCATATTTGGACCATATTATTTATTGTTTATACTGTTGTTGCCTTAGCGGCTGCTAGCCAGGCATCATGGGCTGGTTACTCTCGGCCACAGAACGGGTCCAAAAATTAGACAAATACGGGGAGCAGGGTCTGTTCTTTCCTCACTCAGAATGGGAGCATTTATTTACTGTCAACAAAAAGTGTGGTGAGAATCATTCACAAACAGAGCGGCCATGTAAAACTCCAAACTCTCCCTGAAAGACTACATCTCCCAGCCTCCCTGGAGGCAAAATGACCCAGAATGCAAAGTTTCTTAATGCAACAGGCTCATCCTGTTATACTGTTTATAAATCGATAATGGCACTGACATCAATAATTTCTTATCGATTCCCATCCCTATTATACCCATTAGGCAAAATTTTGCTTGTGTGTGTGGCAATTTCAATTTCTAGGCATTTGCAACTTCCGTTTTAGATTTACTGATCAGTACGGTTAAAATGAAAAGTGCTTTAAATGTACTTGCTTTTGTTCTTGTTTGATAATAAGTTATTCATAATGAGCCTTTTGTTTCAGTTCTGAAGGGCAGTTAATTATCAGTTCTGAAGGGCAATTCTATTCTAGCAATATATCTGTTTTGACCACATCACCCATCCCCAATTGCCAGTGATGTGGGAAAAGAGCAAGAATGGATGGATGCAGTAGCTCAGCGGATGAGTCACATGTTATGCAGTTTGTTAGCCTGACACCACTCCTATCCCTTGGCTGGCTGAGACAAGGGGGAAAAAAGTCTGAAGCTTTCACACAGATAATAAACTGCTAATGATAAAATAGCCTCTGCAGGTAACTCAGCACAGATTGTTTAACTGTCCTGGCCGTAGCAGGAAGCGGCTCACTGCTTGTTTGAAAATGTCTGGCCATTGCCTGAAACACAGCATGGATCGTTTAGCTGTCCTAGGCACTCCTTGCGGATCGTTTAACGAGCCTGATTCGGTCCTGGCAGCAACGGTGAGCACATGGGAGGCACCAAATGCTGCTATTAGTGAACAATCTGTCATCCAGCGTGCACACACGCACACACACAGACACACCTGAACTTATGCTGACCTACTGACTATAGCAAATGCTACAATACAAATCCAAGAATAAGCATTAAGGACTGACCTCACTATTTAAATTTTAATAACTGTATTGCAGATGACTGCAACACTATACACTTATATGCGAAAGCAACTTCACTAAAATTGCATGTTTTGGAATTTTTTTCCGTGAAAATAAGTCAACATATGAAGGGATGTATTTGCTCTGTTTAATATATTTGTAAAATATCTTATGTAATGGAAAAATGAACCAATATACCAAATTGGAAACAAATTCCATTTAATTTTTGATGGTACAAAACCAAAACCTCTGAATATATTTGGCTTTTGAGCCACAATTTAGCTCCATGTGCTAAATTTAAGTGATAGTTAAGTGATAGTAGAGTAGAACATTTTTGGCTCACAATGGCACATCCACTTTTTGGACGAAAAAATTACAGAACTACAGAAAATAACTAACTGCAAAAAAATCACCTCAAATAAACTGTCTTCTGCTATCGAGGACATTTGATACTGCAAAACAGTTGTAGCCAACATGTTATAATTACTACATTATTTGATGTAAATAGTTATTTACTGTCACATTTGTTTTTGTTTATAGCCTTAGAAAGCCAAGGATTTTTGTTTTGGTGCATTCATTAAAAATGAGTGTTTCATGCATCAACTGTTTTTTGAATTGGAACATATGGTTAGTGTGAAAGGGATTTTATAATGGAATAAGCACCTGTTTAAATCTTGTTCTAGATAACCAGGTCACTTTACTGTAATACGAAATACTACTGTGGTGAACAGGCACAGATAATATAGGAGAGTTCATCATATTTTGTAAGTTAAGCTTCACTCCTCATATCTTCTCTAGCAGTGTGTGGGAGGATGTGAAAGGGTAATACATAATGTATAGTACAGTAAGGAAAGAAGAGAATCTCTTTGGGCAATTCTCTCTGATTCACACTAAGCCCTTGTAGTTATGAAACCTCATTAGTGTGTTAGTCAGACTTGCTCTGAGATTCTACATTAAAAAACACACCACAAGTTCCTTAACATACTCACAAATTTGAATGGACATTTTCAGACAAAACCACTCAAATCAGCCCTTTATACCTGATGCAACCCACTGTCCTGTTTGGAAGCCTAAAATTGAAAAATCCTCTTATAAATCAGTGTCAGGTCCATCTGCCGACACGATGTGTCAGAGTGCGAAGATCACCACATCAGAATTACATTTAGAACATGTGACACCTACAGATCTACTACTAAGAAAAACCCAAAGCTTTTCTACCTGCTGCACAGACACCCTTGGTACACCAAGTAATGGGATATTGTCCTTTTGTGTATATAATTACTTCTAATTTTCCTCTTGGGGCCCACCTTTGACAACTGTATGGGTTTATGTACAGTTTTTTATTGTTAGTTTTATTATGTTAGTTGTTCAAATATCTCCTATGTAGTTTAGAACTGGAACTACGAAGCTAATGTTACTGCCAAAGTCAACAGTAACCCTAACTGTTTACATAAAGTATCAACAAAACTTCTCTCAACCTGCTCAAACTGCATTCAGCTCTTCACTAAGGTGGCACAGACTTGTCAAAGTAGTTTACGAAGCAGTTTGACTTACTGAGTGCTATAAAAATGAACAGGCAGTCACTTCACAAAGCAGTCATAAGGAGGAGCAGTCATTGGGTCAGATGTCTCTGTATTTTTAATGGTCACTGTCACAAAAACAATCACAAATCAGCACTCCTGAGCCAGTTTCAGCTACACAGTGAAGTTTTTACGTTTTTAGGTCACATTAGGTCATATTGTGTTCTAAACTAGTTAAAACCACTTACTGTGTTTTACCCCTTAAAATTACCTTAATTTTGACCTTAATTTCCCATACAGGAAATTTAAAAAAGGGCACAGATTAAGGCTGATTAAGGGGTAAAACTACTGAATTTTCCACTTACTTTTTCAAATTTGCCCCTTAAAAAATAGAAACTCCCGAATTAACATCTTAAATTTAAGATTAAGGGGTTTCACACAAAATCTAATTTTAAGGTGAAATTAAGGGGTCTGTTTCACAAATTACTGCCCACTTCATTCAAATGAAGGGGTTTGGTGTATTGTCAGGGGTAAATTAATGTAGGGTTAAGCACATTTTAAGTACATTGTGTTTCATAGTAATTATCATTCAGAAAGGAGTCTAAGTTAAAGAACATCTTATATCTTCAGAGTGAATAGGTGAACCTAAACTGTTTTAGGCTGAATAAGTGGATAAATATAAATACATTGTTTTCATGACATCACAGAACAACACAGGCTTTTGTGAGGGCTTAATTTCCATAATAAAAAACATGGAATGGATCATATAGACTGGATAGTGAGAGGTAATATATACACACTACATGGGTTTTTCATTTCCAGTCCTGGAAGGCTGGTGTCTGGCATAGTTTGGTGATGTCAGTATTCAACTACACAAAGTGAACCTATGTATTAATTGCCAGGTTTGAGGTGTGTTTCTTCCGAGAACTGAAGAACCTTGCACTATACCAAACTAAGGAAAAAATTGTGTTCTGTTATACAGCCGCTTTAAGACCATAACACACTGTTTATCACAACTGCTCTTATCAACATAAACTACACTCATTAGAAAGAACATATCGAGTCATAGGCTACCAGTCAATGCAGGATGTGCTTGCAAAACAAACCAGAACTGATCTGCCTCATTTGGGGTAGTTGGTAGCCTAGCAGTTAGTTCGTTTGCCCTGCGACCAGGGAGTCGTGGGTTTCATCTGTATATTTTCCTTCGTTCATTCCCATAAATGCATACTGCCCATTAATACTTTATGAATAGCTGACTAGAAACTGACCTTCAACCACAGTGTATCAGGCATTTCTAAAATGTAATATCTAAAATGGAAATTAGATGTATAATCCAAGTTAAAAGCCATGGGGCATAACGTGGTATTTGGTCCTCATGAGAGAATTAAGTATCAGGTCTAGCCTGCATTTTAGACCAAACTGTGTTTTAAAGGGGACCTATTATGCAAAATTCACTTTAGTTATAATAGGTCTATGGGCTATACAAAACATGTTCATGAAG
>JBBPCX010000016.1:6037555-6042555 GCA_037974365.1 Hydrocynus forskahlii
ATTCAGCCGTGCCTGACCACTGCAGTGGCAAAAACTCGCTCCAGCTGGCCAATACTCGCTCAAAACACAATAAAACATCCTCTGCTATTGGTTAAGGCAAAGAAATGAAAATACACCAATCATGGCGTAAAATGCGTGTTTTGCTCCCTTGGACAAATACGGTAAGGCATGCTCCGCTGCGCCCCAACACCAGATTAGTTAAAGATCCGCCATTATGCCTGCTGGTTTTACGAGCAGACTTCCCTCTGGATAAGCCGCGCGCAATGTCTACTGGCACACATGAAGTGTTATGTTCATTCTGCTCTGGGTCCGACTCAGGGTCAAACATGTAGGGCTGGATACCGCCTGTTTTCTGCCTTTTCCACATGTGTTAATACTTTTGTCCCAATACTTTTGTCCACCTAGTGTATCTCTCACTCTTTCTCCCTCCCTTCCTTCCTTCAGCCTGGTCACCACACAGGCTAGGACCACTGTCACAGACTGAAGGGATGGAAGGAAAGAAAAAAAGAAAGACACTTTTAACACTGTAACTGGTGTTAAGGACATGGATTCTAATGTAAAATCCAGAAGTTAAACGCGCAGCTTAAGCATGAGATGGGTGGGGTGTGACCAGCAACAGCTTATTTGCATGAAAGGGACACAGCCTTGAAACGGCTCGTTTTGAAAGGGACTGAAACTGTCAAGGATTAAGCTGGATATATCTCTTTATGTGAGAGTGATTTTGTTTTAGGTCCCCTTTAAATTATTGTAATTATTTTAAGAAGTGACTGGTCCAGTTCTAAAATTGCCTGCTCTCTGTTGTTTTACTGTAGAGAAAAAATAGAACACAGTCTGAGCTCAAATACCACTTTGAGGGTGATTTTTGATCAGAATCCCACTTCTTCCTTCTGATCTGGACTAACTGAAACAGAAACAGTTCATTTATGATGCCATGTTTGGTGAACATGGCTGATTGATGAGTACACTACAACTGTGCATCTCCTGTGGCCAAAAAGAAGAAAAAGCTGTCAGATCTCAAAGGCTAGGAGAACAAAAAATGCTTCCAGCTGCCTTTGTTTTTACTTTAATTCAGCAGCAAAGCACTCCAACAGACCACTGCCAATAGCAGCAAACACTTCCGATGCGAGTCTCCAAAGTAAATTCTTGGAGACTTGGAACACCCTGCCACAGCAAAGCGCATAATAGTTGTGCACTCTCGTTTCACACACAAGAAGTTTACCTGTGTATTATAAAGCCTTTACACAGTAAGCATGATTTATCTGCATGATTTATTTGTGTAATTTTCTGCATATGACTGGTCACAACTTCCACAACGAACATAGTTTTGAAAATGCAACATTGTTTTCTTCTTTCTCTGTTTGTCAGGTCTGGGGTCAGTTGTGGTGGGTGGCCCCTAGAGGCCACACTTGCTTGAGTCTGTCGGATAGTCAAATCTCGGATTCAGGAGGAGCAGTGTGGTTCCTGGACGTGGAACGGTGGACCATCTCTATACCCTTAGGAGGGTCCTGGAGGGTGCATGGGAGTTTGCCCAACCAGTCTACATGTGTTTTGTGGACTTGGAAAAGGCATTCGACCGTGTCCCTCGGGGACTCCTTTGGGGAGTGCTCAGGGAGTACAGGGTGCCGGACACCTTAATAAGAACTGTTCGCTCCCTGTACAACCAGTGCCAGAGCTTGGTCTGCATAGTCGGCAGTAAGTCGCACTCGTTCCCTGTGAGGGTTGGACTCCGCCAGGGCTGCCCTTTGTCACCGATTCTGTTCATAACTTTTATGGACAGAACTTCTAGGCGCAGCCAGGGTGTTGAGGGGGTCTGGTTTGGTGACCTCAGGATCAGGTCTCTGCTTTTTGCAGATGATGTGGTTCTGTTGGCTTCATCAGGCTGTGACCTTCAGCTCTCACTGGAGCAGTTCACAGCTGAATGTGAAGTGTCTGGGATGGGGATCAGCACCTCCAAATCCGAGACCATGGTCCTCAGCCGGAAAAAGGGTGGAGTGCTCTCTCCGGGTCAAGAATGAGATCCTTCCCCAAGTGGAGGAGTTTAAGTATCTCGGGGTCTTGTTCACGAGTGAGGGAAGGATGGAGCGGGAGATTGACAGATGGATTGGTGCGGCGTCAGCAGTGATTCTTTTGTTATAGAAACGCTAATCTCAAGTCTGGCTCTCAAGCTGGTTTTTGTTTTGAATTTTGTTTAACGATAAATAAGGGATGCATTATTACAACTATGACTGGTTCGTGTGTGCCTGCCAGAAGTGCCAGAAGACAGGGAGGCGACGTGACAGATTGACCAAAAACAAAGCAAGGCACACCGGGCAACGAGCCAGCAGAGAGGGAGCAGGACCCAAAAGAACTGGTCCTTGGGGCTGCTACCCTAGCACTGCTGAGAGAGATGGAACCAGAGTTTGCCTGGAGTGAGGCGTGCTGGGACCAGCAGAGCTGCTGTGCGGTGGAGAGTCGGAGGATGAGGCGGACGTGGGCTTCTGGTGGGACAGGTGGTTTGACGAATCGCCCATTATCGAGCCAGAGCACATAGTGGACCCCCTCATCCTGGACTCAGCCGCAAAGGAGCGGTTAGAAGACGTAAGAGGCGTGGGGGTCCGTGTCGCTCGCGTCTCCTACCCGATCAACAGCGGCCCCGGGAAGTTGAGGACTTCCGTCCGGTGCTCCGCTGCTCCAGCTCGTGCCTTTCTCGCCTCAAAAGATGAGTCCTCAGCTGGGACGGCCAGCCTCACTCGTGAACCGTCCGGGCTCTAGGACCCCGAGCGACTCTCCACGTGCTCCAGCCTCGGACGCGCACAGCAGAAGCCAAAGGCCCAAAGACCCTGGTCACGCTGGCGCTTCAAGCACTGCCTTTGGGGCGAGCTAAGACCGCACTCATGAGCGTCGAGCCAGCGTTCTCCAGAGCTGAGGCTGAGCTCTGGAGACCCATACCGGCACCCAGGAGACGGCTGCAGCCTTCAACACCAACCCCCCGGCTTCACCCTCCAGCGTCAGGTAGCTTAGGGAGGGTTAGAGTAGGGGAGAGTGCTAGCTGCCCAGGGCTGGTGGATTTATTAGGCCCCTTATAGGAGCCATGCGGAGCCATAATGGAGCCTTTGCTGCCAATAGTAGCCTCGGCCTCAGCTTTAGCCGTAGGCCAGAAGCCTGTAGCTTTAGCCATAGGTCAGAAGTCTGTAGCTCCTTTAGCACAGCTGCTAGCTCCTTTAGACCAGCCGCCAGCTCCATTAGCCCTAGCTGAGAGGCAGGAAACTTTAGAAAATTCAGAAAGGCCTGTAGCTATAGCCCAGCAGCCTAGCCCGTTAACATAGCTGCCTAGCCTGTTAGCCAAGCTGCCTAGCCCGTTAACACAGCTGTCTAGCCTGTTAGCCAAGCTGCCTAGCCCATTAACCCAAGAGCTAAACCCATTAGCCCAGCCGTTAAACCCATTCGCCCAGCCGCTAAGCCTAGTAGACAGGCAGGTAGTCGCAGAGGGGTTTATTGAGGGGTTTGTAGCCGCAGAGGGGCCTCTGAAAGGGGTTGTAGCCAATGAGGGATGTTTGGAGGGGCTAGGGACAGCAGCTATGGAGGAGATAGCCTTAGCGTTAGCTGTAAGGCCTTTAGCCGTAGGCATAGACGCCCGAGAAGGGCCTTTAGCCGTAGCCATAGATGCCCGAGAAGGGCCTTTAGCCGTAGCAGGCCTAGAAGGGCCTTTAGCCATAGCTGCCCGAGAAGGGCCTTTAGCTGTAGCCATAGATGCCCAGGAAGGGCCTGTAGAGATCAGTGAAAGGCTGGAAACTCCATCAGGGGAGGGGGGCCTTCTCCTGAATTTTTTTGGGGGGGCTACTGGGGTCATCGAGGGCTCCAGTGGGGCCAGTGGAGAGGGCTCCACCCCCGAGGACAGCGAGGGGCTTCCCGAGGGCTCCAGTGGGGGCCGCAGAGAGGGCTCCATCTCTGAGGACAGCGAGGGGCTTCCCGAGGGCTCCACCCCCGAGGACAGTGATTGGCTCCCGGGAGGGGGCTTCGCCATGGAGGACTGTGAGGGATTCTCGGTAGGGGGCTCCCTAAGGAAGCATGGGGACTTCCAAGGGGGAGCGTCCCATGGGACCCACTCGGACCACCCTGGCCCAGTGGAGCTTCCCTTTGCCTCTGCCTCCCCCTCCTCCGCTGTTTGGTGTTTCATGGGCGCTCCGGTGGCGCGCTGTAGGAGGGGGGGGTACTGTCAGGTCTGGGGTCAGTTGTGGTGTCTTTACTTTATGAGTTTCAGCTGCCTTGTGTTTGTGTTGAGTGTTTATGTTTTGTGATTGGGTTTTGGGGATTTTTGTGATTGGGTTTTGGGGGTTTATGTTCAGTTTCTGGTGTGGGTCAACCGACACAGTAGCTCTTTGTTTATTCCTGTCTTTTTTTGTTATAGAAATGCTAATCTCAAGTCTGTCTCTCAAGCCAGTTTGTGTTTTGTATTTTGTTTAACGAAAAATAAAGGATGCAGCATTACAACTATGACTGGTTCGTGTGTGCCTGCTAGAAGCGCCAGAAGACAGGGAGGCGATGTGACACTGTTCAACTTTTGCAAAATTTTGCAGGTGACTCACTGACCAATCATTGTGGTCTTTCATAGATCACTGTGTCCTAACTGCTAGAGGTTATTGGCAAACTTCAAAAGCATATCTTGGTCCTGTGCTTTATCACAGATGATAGCATCTCCACAAACAGCTCAAACTGGGTCGCAGATAAGGGTGGGAGATATGGCAAAAGTGTGTATATCACAAAGATATTTTCATGCCAAAACAATCCCCTGCAAATATTTTTGCACTTTCGTGTCATTTACTTTCCATGTCTCATCTGATGGTATTTACACCACACGTTAACATACTTTGATTCAGACTACTTGTTAATTTCTGAAAACATGACTTGAAGACGTTCTTCTACAGTAGGGACCACAGAAGAGTGCAATGAAGTAAAATGGCACAAAGGGTCAGATTTGATTATGGTTAACGCAGCCAAAACCAATTTGTCTGATGCCAGTC
>JBBPCX010000016.1:6045055-6063670 GCA_037974365.1 Hydrocynus forskahlii
AGTGAGACTCAACCTCCAATGGAAAAAAGAAGGAAAAACATCACAGAGCAAGATCCTGCAACCGAACGAGTTTATAGCCTAGGAAAAGCCAAGGAAAACCCATGTAAATCTCTTTTTCTTTCTCCTCCTGCTTTCTGTTACACTGACTATGCTGATCGTCTTAGATACAGTGAAGGAGAGCGAGAGAGCAGAGCGGAGGAATATGACGGATGCTGAGCATCAGATGCAGCCTGTGGATGCTGCTACATCCTTCCTATGTGTGTGTGTGTGTGTGTATGTGTGTGTGTGTGGGGGGTTAGAACACAGCCTCCACAGCGCTGAGTGCGCGCGCGCACACACACACATGCACGCTAAAGAGCAGGGCTCTCTTCCTCTCTCCTTCTTTTTGCCCTTTGTCTCATCTCCAGTCTCTCTCATCTCACACACACACATACACACCTGTGCTCTCAATACTACATCTCCTATTCAAATCTGCATACTCAGCCACGCCCCCTGCCTCGTAGGATCCAATTAGAGCGCAGAACAGAGATGCCATTGCAAATTCACACGGCAGTTCTCTCAGTTCTGCTACTGAAAACATCAACGTTAGGACAGACTTTAAGTGACTGCAAGAAATGTAATTACACGCATTCTTTTTTGTGAGCAAAATAAAATGTACAGGCTATTTTTGAGCATAAAATCGATCTGAAAAAGAACAAAACATCAATGGGCTTAATGGGATGAATTTGTATGAGCTGCAAGTCACAAACTCAAGTGCAAGTCACATGAGTTTCAAGTCACAAGAGCTGCATTTATAAATACAACATTACTCAAACTGTGTTAAGTTTTAAGCGGTAAAATTAAATAAAGAACAAGATCTAGCAACACAGAGCTTGTGACTGTCTTCTTGATGAAAAGGCCTGGAGTTCACAGTAATTCATAAAAAATAACTGCAAGTGAATCTCAATCACAATACTGGTCAGAAAAGTCGCAATATGAACATTCAACTGTATTAATTTTTAAATGTTAGTCAATTTTTTGTATTATGATATTCTCCAAAGTGTGTAATCATTTATTGTCTAAATGTAAATTCTGAAGCAAAACATGACAAGCAAAATCATCTTGAATCTAACCTAAGATAAATAAAAGATTAAACTTATTTCTAGATATTTATACTTATTTTATGTCATTTTAATTAGTAAAAGTATCTTATTGCAAATGTAAATCATTTTGCTTTTTTCAAGAAATAAGTCAAACAATCATCAAATGTTCTTACATTAATCGGAATAAGAAGTACTAGATATATGAACTAGATTTTTGTTTCTTATTGGCTTTTTTGTATATTGTTACAGTGCGAGATTCCCAATCCTCCATTCATGTTTGTGCATTCAGTGATTGCTACCAAACTACTCAAACCAAACCAAAACAAATCATGAAAGCTCATGACACACTGAATCATCTTCCAATGAATCTTGACTGTACCTGATCATACTGTGGTCACAGACTGAAACTCAATTTGATTTACATGCTTGGAACATCTGGAAGGCTTCAGTAAAGCAACTCAAATATACATCTGCAGTTGGTCGCATGTCAGTCTAATCATCTTTTATGCATTCTTCTGTCGGTGTAGGCTCACATACACTTTCAAATTAGCCTGTGTGTGTGTGTGTGTGTGTGTGTGTGTGCGCGTGTGTGTGTGTATGTAAGAGTGTCTGATTCTCCTCCTCCTTCCATCTAGTATCTTCATCAATATTGCAAATGGCATTAGCCTTTTCTGTAAAAACATATCTCTAAAGTCTCATGTGTTCTCTCCAACTGTCCATGTACTGAAACCCTCCTGAAGAAAAAAAAATCGAGCAGCATTCCCTATGAAGCGCACATCTCCAGCAGTGTAGATCACTCTCACCATAAGTCATTAAATGTTAAAACTCAATGCTTCTCTCTCACCCTCGCCCACCTTCTTGCTCGAGCCATTACTCTCCACATCCCATTCTCACTCTTTCTCTCTCTTTTCCTCATCTTCTCTCTCCCCATTCCCTTGTCCTCTCTCTCTCTCCATCTTACATTCTCTCTTCATCTACCTGCATCAGCAGTCCTTCTTCTTCTCTCTCTCCATCTTTCATTCCCGCATCCTCTATCTCATCTTTCTTTCTTCTTCTGTTTTTCCTTGTACTTCCCCCGTTCCCTCTTCCTCTTTCTCTCCATCACTCATTCCCTCATCTTATCCTTTTTTAATCTTCCTTCCTTTCTCCCTCCATCTCTCAGTTCCTCATCCTTTCTCACTCCTTCTTTACCTCTCTCTGTCTTTCATCCTCTCCATCTTTTACTTTCATTATTCCTCCTCTCTCTTCCTTTCTGTAATGAACACAGAATAGACCCAAATGCAGAGTACAAAAATAGGAGGTTTAATGCAAAACAAAGTCCGCAAAGATAAAAGGAAGTGGCAAAAATCCAAAAATGTAGAAAAAGAGCCAAAACAAATAAATCCAACAATAGGCAGACAAAGACAAGTCCACTAGGTGAAAGAGTAATCCAAAGTCTAGAAAAGGGTCAGAGAAGCATGGAGAATGAACATGATCTAGAACACAGAGAATACGCTTGATAACTAGGCAGGGCTTAGTATACTTTGCACCGGTAGATAGTCCTGAGGGTCTACCTGGGAGCCTACAACTCCTGATCTCTGCCCTGTGGGCCTGTGTGAAATCCTGGAGTGGAGATCTGGAGAGGGCTGTCCGCCAGCATCTGACTGGGACTGCAGTATCCCCCCCTTCGCGGGAGTCTCCAGGCGACTGAGGTAAACGAGTGGGTGGACGACCACGGCGGAGAGGTGCTGGCCGATCAGGACGGGAACTGTGGAAATCAGAGATGAGACCAGGATCCAGGGTGTCATCAGCGGCCACCCATGACTGTTCCTCAGGACCATAGCCCTCTCAATCAATGTGGTGCTCTAGTCGGGCCCTGCGCCATCATGGATCAAGTATCTCTCTTACCCAGTAAGCAGCCTCACCGCTCACTTCCAAGGGGGGAGGAGGCTGGTGATCCATGTCCGGCAGGTGCATAGGGCTGTAAAACACAGGTTTAAACAATGAGACATGAAAGGTGGGTGAAATCTGATACCTGGGAGGCAACTGAAGACGATAGGAGACAGGGCTGATGCATTGCTTGATCTTGAATGGGCCAGGACACCAAGGCGAGAATTTCTTTGAGGGAAGTTTGAATTTAAGATCTCACATCAATAACCAAACTCGTTGTCCCGGTCGGAACAGGGGGCAGTCCGCGGCAGTGGTCTGCGTGATGTTTCTGTCGTCAGACAGCCCATTGCAGATGTACATGGTGAGGCAAGACAGTGCTGAGGGTGCTCGTCATATTGCTGTGGGACAGCACCAGCCTTGATGTTCTTTGAGCCCTGTTGGTGTGTGACTATGAACTGGAATCTGGAGAAAAACAGAGTCCATTTGGCCTGGTGAGGGTTAAGCCATTTCACCTCCCGTAAGTATTCCAGATTACGATGATCGGTATATACAATGAATCGTGCTGCTCCCTCTAGCCAGCGTCTCCACTCCTCCAAGGCTAGTTTAATGGCTACGACCTCTCTGTCCCCCAAGCTGTAGCTCTGTTCTGCAGGTGAGAGTTTCTGGGAGAAGAATGCACAGGGGTGTAATTTAGGAACATTGTCTCTGGGAGAATATAGCGCCTACTCCCACCCCAGAAGCGTCTACTTCCACTTCAAAAGGTAACGCTGTGTCTGGTTGCTGTAAAATAGGAGCTGAACTGAACAAATCCTTGAGAGTCTGGAAAGCTTTCTTGGCCTTGGGAGTCCATAACAGCCTGCCAGATGATCTTCGTAATAAAGAGGTAAGGGGTCCAGCAACCCAACTGAATTGCGGGTGAATCGCCGGTAGTAATCAGCAAATCTGAGGAAGCGCTGGAGATCACTGACATTTTGGGGTTCTGGCCACTGCTGAATGGCCTGGGTCTTTTGAACCTCCATTTGAATTGTCCCGACACCTAACACATGACACACGAAAGAAATGGAGGCCTGGTGGAAGACACATTTCTCCTCTTTGCATAAAGTTTATTTTCGCGTAACCTTTGCAAGACCTGTCTGACATGGTCAGTGTGAGAATTGGTATCTGGGGAGAAAATTAAGATGTCGTCAATGTATATCAATACAAATATGTCCAACATGTCTCGCAAAATCTCGTCAATGAACGACTGGAACTCGGACGGAGCATTTGCCAATCCGAACAGCATTACAAGGTAATCACAGTGCCCTCTAGTGGTGATAAAAGCAGTCTTCCATTCATCATGCTTTCTTATATGGATCAAATTATATGCACTTCGGAGTTTTGTGAAAATAGTAGCAGTGCAGAGTTTTCAAGAGAAGAAGGAACAAGAGGAAGGGGGTTGCAGAATTTAACTGTGACTTTATTTAGAGCCCAATAATCTATGCAAGGCCATGTCCTTCTTTCCAACAACAACAAAAAAAAGGCAGCTTAGAAATGTTTGAAATTTTTATAATTTGTGGTACCATCTCTTCAGTCAATTTCTGCAAATATCAAAACATCTGAAATATGGTCTCTGTGCAGCAATAACTCAGTGTTGCGGTTTGGAGGACTAGGCGCAAACAGCTTAGATCCCGCTCATTGCCGTTCACGGCTATATTTAGTTTTTTATTTATCTATTGTTTTGCATTTCCACTTTAGTGTGTTTCAGAGAATTCCAGATTTTTACTTTAAAGCTACTTATTGTTTATAATGTTTGCACAGTCAAAAGGAGCAGTTCAGGATACATTTCACTGTGCGTAGTTCTTGGATGACTATGCATGTGACGAATAAAGAATCTTGAATCTTGAACCTTGAATCTTGAGTTATTGGATGCTGCCTTCCTGTTCTCGTTTTCATTTCATTTTTCTGAAAGCCCTAAGATGCCGCCCAAACGCCCTGCGCTTTCTGGCAATGCACCTAAGCGCAAGAGAACGTGTAAGACACTCCAGGAGAAGGTTGAACTACTGGATATGTAAAAATTATCGGTGTTTACAAGTACCCGTGTTTTTATTCCTAAAAATTACACTAATTTATTACTGTATTTACCTGTTTATACCAAAGAAAATGACAGCGCATACCAAAGAAAATGCCCATGCATGAATTACAGTACAGTCTATACAGGGGTAATATCGGTATGTACATTCTACCACTGCAGGAGTTCAGTGTAAACTGTACAGTATGAACACGGGCTTACCTTTATATTTTCGTTAAGGGTAATGTATTAAAATGAAATTAAAGTGTTTTGGGAGCATTCTTGGGGGCGTATTTAGGATTTACTCTATGAAAATAGGCATTTTTAGGCATTTTTTTAACCAAAACACAACAACGCGGTTTTTCACTATACACGGGTGCTATTGGAATATAAGTCCTTAATTGGCTGGATGATGCTTTACAGAATGTTAGAATTAATAAATATTAGATGCCGGTTGGAACTAAAGTCTGCAAGAAGACAGATCTCCAGGAAGAGTGCTGATAATCATAATAAGTCTAGTGTTATTTATATTTGTATGTAACTGATATACTCTTATTATTTTACAGTTTTTCCCAGTTGCTAACAAACTAAAATGTTAAACTTTAAAAACTGACACTCAAAGATCAAAATGTTACCCTCATGTTAGAAAAAAATCCTACAGTTTGCAATTAAACAGCTTCTGCATCTGACTACTGACATTTCTCTAAGTAAGCCACAGAAATCAGGCACAAAGTCACTTTTTATCCATTCCTAGACACAGCCATTCAAAAAACCACACCGATGAGCCAACTGGCCAAAATCACATGCCACCTGGCCACCCACCTAACTGCGAAATATTCAACTCAACAATCAGAATGTGAAGAATTACAACAAATGGATTTACAACAATTTTACAACAATGGAAGCAACAGAAAGAGGAAGAGGTAGAGGAAGGGTGAGAGTGAGAGGTAGGGGTAGAGCCTGAGGAAGACACTAAAGACAAAGAGGACCAGCACTTTCAAATATGATCCAGGCAACACTAGTTGAGTATGTAACAGTAAGTCTAAGACATTCAACATTTTCATAATACTAAACTAAGCCATATCGACTTGTTCTTTTTTATTGTAAGAGTGTGCTGGAAATGGATACAGATGCAATCTCCAATTCGTTTATTTTCATTGATAAGGCCGGCTTCAACCTTGCCAAAACCAGAATAAGGGTAAGAAATGTCACTGGTCACAGAGCTGTTGGGGCTGTTACTGGCCTACATGGGGGAAACATTACAATGTGTGCTTCCATCACAAATCATGGAATTATACAGCACCATGCCAATCTTGGTCCATACAATACAGATTTCATCATCTCGTTTCTGGACAGGCTGTGCGACATAGTGACCTAGGGAGACCGTGTGGATGATGAATGGCAGCACAGATATGTTGTAGAATGGGACAATGTAAGCTTCCTTTGGGCTGCCTTGGTTCAGTGGTCAATCCACTGTTCACTGCCCTTTAGCTTTTTTCCTCGCTGTCTAGCAAGGGAAGACATTTTTGTGATGAAGATGAGGTGCTGTGACCACACCCATCTAGAAAACATCTCACAACTGCTTTTGATCAATGTGCATGCCTACATATTATCTCCCTAAAGTATAGATTTTCTTTGAAGTACATTTTAGTTTGTAGATCAAAAGAAAAAGTTTCAATCACATTTGTTTAGTTTGTTGTTGATCAAAAGAAAAAGTTTCAATCACTTTTTTTCTGCTCATGTGTCCATGAATTTGTCTGCATTTCTCTTTTGTAGTCCTGCGAAGTCAGCACAGAAGCCTCTGCGGAGCTGCGATCTCCAGCCACTTCCAAGCTGCGGGCTGAAGTCCTGCGAAGACGGCGACAAAGCCTCTGCGACGCTGCCAGCCAAAGTCTCGGCGGAGTTGCAGGATGGAGTCTTTGTGGGGCCGCTGAACCGGCGCGAGTTGGGAGCCTTAGCACCAGCTTAGTGACCAGCAGCGGAGCCAAAAGTGCTCCGGGGGTAACGCCCCTCACCGCTGGCCTGAGAACTGAAGTGCTCAGAGCGGGCTCCAGTTCCGAAGGACCTTCACTCCGGAAGGCCTCTGAAGCCCACTGACTCCGCGCTAGCACGGGGCTGGCTCACGCTCTCTCCTGGATGCCGGTGAGGCGGCTGCCCTCTCTATAGGAACTCTGAGCCTGGGAGTCTGTGTGGGAACCTGTAGCGCCTCTGGGGGTGGCTGGTTATTCTGTCAGGTCTGCGTCTAATTGGGGTAGTGAGGCGAGGCGCAAGGTGCAGGTTCCATAGATGGTATTTTATTATAGAAGAGACAGACCCTACACTTAACAAAATAAAAGAGGTATGCGGGCCTTTAAGAGGTATGCGGGACACAAGAGGAACGGGTAGTGGGTAACTGCGAAGGATAACCAGCCACTAAAACATGAACTCTTGAAACTTAAATACAAAACATGAACTCTTGAAACTTAAACAATCCCCAGATGTGACCAATACTCAAACAGTGCTATAACATCAAAATAGTCCCACATACAAACACACAATAGCGGCCTCTACCGGCCGCTGGCTGAGACATTACAAGGTGTTTTGCTCTTCTGGTGTGTGATTTTGTAAATTGTGTTAAGTGATTTGGAGTATTAAGCCAGTTGTAAAAATTGTGCTTAAGCAATTAAAAAACCTGTGATGTACATTTTACAGGCATTTTAAAAAAAACTTGTTTAGGCATTATGGGTAACAGAAAACTGTGAAAGACTTCTGTACCATCAAGATTTTAGCATTTACATGGCCCTGGAACGATGTCCTGGCCATCTGTTTTAAAGACATCATTAGAACATACACACACACTCATACACACGCATACGTGTATACACACACACACACACATACACACACACACACTTACTCACTCACTCACACACACATTCTCAGGTTAAAGTCCACAGCTGCCTATATATGACTTTTTCTTTCCTCTTTTTATTTTTTGTCACATTTCCCTCACCCCTCCTTTTCTCCAGGCTATATTTTCCTCCTTTGCCCTTCTCTCTGTCTTTCTCTTTCTCCTTTTTTTCACCCACAGATTCCATAATGGTTTCTAACCACAAGCAATGTGCATTTTTAACAAGCTAAAGTGTGGTGTTTTGATACCAACAGGCCTTGCTGTCTTAGTCACTGAACCCAGCCAACTCTCATTACCTTTTGTTTACTCTGCTCTGCTATATTTACACCGACCTTTCTTTAGCACCACAATAACACAGCTGCACGGTAACGTTTTTGATACATGCTTCCATAGCCATCTGGCTCTAACTGTATTCTGCACTGCTGTTCTGTAATTCCTGTGCATTCTTTCTGTGTAAGTAGGAATAGAAGTAAGTGAAAGTGCAGTACTCATTACCTATTGTCAATTATCCAATTATCCAATTATTATATTGCCAATTATGAGGTCTGCATCATTGCATTACCTTACATTACAATCTTTTGGCAGACACTTTCTGAAGTGTCATAATCATAGTCAGTTTCATGTGAGTCGTAGGAACCTCATGCTACCCTTCACCCTCCCAGTGCTGGTAGTGTTTTCTGACTGAGGTTCTAGATAGCAGCAACTTGCATAACTAGATACAAAGTAAGCTCAGGATGTAAACATTTTGAAACCTAAGGGATGTGTTTAGATCTGCTGAGTGTAGAGCAGAGGGGAGCCATGTTTATTGCTAAATTGTTAAGCCATGTTTACTGCAAACTGGGATCCAAATTTGTTTGTCATCAAGCACTTCTGATTGACTAAACTACTTTGACTGACAGATATAAATCTTGTGACAACATCCATTCCAATCTGGCACCAGCTAAACTGAACAATAAACCTGATATCTGTATCCATCTCTACTTTCCAGCGGCTAAACAAGAGGACGCTCTAAGCTTCTGAATGCTATTCAACAGATATCCTATCTTGCTTCAGTCTTTCAAAGAAAAGTAGTGCGTAGCTGACTGGATATAGCATTATTATTTTATATATTTTTTTCTGCCTGTTGTTTATTTCATAGCCTTTCTTAAATGTTGGACACTACCATTTCCAATATTTTCACAAATCCCAAAATAACCAAATATGTCTCACAAAAATGCTGTACCATGTTATATTTTTGCTCTTATCATCCACCTTTAATAGTCTCTAGAGATTCAAATACTGTCTGCTGACAGTGTTTAATGTCTTTCTATAGTCTGAAGTGATTCACTCTAGAAACTGAAAAATGTGTACTTTTCCAGTTCATTTATGGCACTTTATATCCCAGAACCTCCATGTCTCTCTCCATCTTTCCCTCTCCATCTCTTTCACTCACTCTCTGTCCTCCTACTGCAATGCAGCGCAGCATTGTCATGGAAACAAGCAGGAGGCATGATGGCAGAGATTTACAGCAATGCTCTTAGTGGTGTGTGTGCATTTGGCCATGTTGGTGGGGGTGAAATAGAGCTGAGGATCTTTGCCCGAACCCAACAGGTTTGGTCGGGTTCGGGCTTAATTTCTAGCATTTTACACAGGCTCGGGCCGGGCTCTGGCTTGCGCGGTAAATGAGCGGTCAGGTGATGCATTTGGATCAGCACAAGAAAGTTGCGAAAATGGATGCTGAGGAGGTGAAACGGAGGTTAGACCCTGGTGATTACGTTTTGGTTGCATCCCGACCACTAACAGCAGCAGTGAAAAGGTGTTCAGTGCTGCTGGACGCACCATCAGTGAGCGCAGGACCGCACTGAAGCCATCTACAGTGGATTCTATAATTTTCCTCCACAAAGACATGTAGCCTAATCTTGGTGAATGAAGGTTTTAACTAAATTATAACTAAATATTAATTGAGTCTTAAATGCATACTGTTGACAGAGTATGTAGGCTAATGTTGGCATTATTCTTTTATTAAATCTAAGCTGTTGTTTACCGTCTCGTTGAGACCAGATTGTGGAGAGAAGTGGCAAAGCAAATCCCGCGGCGCCTGTATCTTAATTTCGTTATTGCCAAATACCCATCTTAATTTAGAATTTATTTTAATTTAATTTGTTTAGAAAGACTCATTTTTATTGCCGTGTTGACCTATTTGGTTAAGTGTATGCCTAGGCCTATTTAGAGCACTGAGATGTTACGATGTTAACCGAGGACTTATTTTATTTCCTTGTTCCAGCTTCCAAGTGGCCTATAGCCTACGTAAGTCATGAATAAATGATGTTAAAATGTATCAATGACTAGTTCTTGACAAAAGGCGAAAGAGCTGTGTGCGTGCGCACATTTGAGTAATGTCGGACTGTAAACGGGTTTGGGTTTTTAAAAAGCTGTCAATCAAAATGTACTTGTCGGGCTCGGGCCAAATTCTGTTGGGTTCAGGCCTTGTCGGGCCTAACTTTTAAGGCCCGATTACAGCTCAGTAAGATTGCCCTTCACTAGAAGTAAGGGGTCTAGCCCAAACCCTGAAAAACAGCTGTGTCCTAACACTTTTGTCCACATAGTGTATGTATTTAGCTGGCTCACATTATTTACAGATCCACAGATCATCTAAAATAAAACTGGATTTAATTTCTAGCCTTGAAATTTCCAGCTGTACATCAGAAATATGATGGCTGTCACATCATCAGTTATGATGGCCTCATAAGTTGTACACACCTAATATAGTGACTGGGGGTGTGTATTGGCAAGGACCTCACGATCTGATACGTATCACTGTTCATGGGATTATATCACAATATATTGCGATATATTACTATACATATTGCGATATATTGTGGTATTCTAGTTCACTGAAAATGCACAAACAGAGCTGAAATGCAAGTTGCTGTGTACGATCTGGTTGGTCTTAATGAATCACATTATACTAATAATTCTGTCAAAACAACAGTGTATATTTAAATATGTAATTGTTACATAAAAAATATTTTGAAATGAAACAAAATTTTAATAGTTAATAAAAAGTCTTGTACAACAGTTCCCACTTCTAGGACTAATAAAGGTTTATCTTATCTTTAAAACATGGGACCGATCTGGCAGCAACATGGCAGCTGCACATGCGCAGAACCGATCGGGCAGCTGGCATGGATTGGGCACTGACAAGGCTAATGCAAAGCTAAAGGCTAAAATGAGGCTAAGACAGAGAAAAAGGTAATAAACAGAAAAGCAGGAGCAAATGATTGGTTTCAATATGCGTCTTTGAATTGCTAGAGATATTTTTTAAAGGCCATCTCGTGGAGAGCAATGGGGAAATATGGTGCCAAATAACTGCACATACACATCCAAAAACACATTCGTACACACACATGCTACATGTAGTCTTGTTAAATGTAGTCTTTTCATAATAGCCCTTTTCTTTTTCACTCATGATTTATCCTTCCTTGTGTGGCTCAGCATCCTTACCTAGTGTTACAGCAGTGTTTCCCAGGTCTAGTCCTGGACCCCTGTTCTGCTTGCCCTTCTTTAACACACCAACATGAGCTGAATAAGGGGTTGTTAATGAGCTGATCGGTTGTGTTTGGAGTGGAAAAAAACACTAAAATGCGCAGAACAAGGTGGCGCCAAACCAGACCCAGGAAACACTGACCTAGACCAGAGGTGTATAATTCCAGTAATGCAGATTTACCACGCTGCAGAGTATGGCTCCAGTATACCTGGGTCATTCAGATGATCCTTAATTAACTCCATTAAATTAGGGTTAGATTAGGGTTGGAACTCATCTCCAAGTTAGATCACCAGGAGTGGACACCACTTTAGACCAGGACTGTCCAGTCATGCTATTAGGGATCTTTAATTCTCTTTGATTGCATCTAACTATTCTAACACACTTGGGCTAGCAAACTATTCAGGAGCACTGAATGCTAGAGACAGTGTGCTACTGTAACATCAGTCATCTTAAGATAATTCATTCAGAATAATAGTAGTATTTCACGGGCCCTGTTTTCTTTTCTCAACCACATTTTGCAGCCTCCAGATATCTTTTCTTCTAATATGTACTCTACATCATTTTGTACCAAATTGTAGTGAAAGTGTCTCCCTGATTCGTAGTTCTAAGTCTACAACCTGCAAACTTGACCCTCTTCCTACCCACTTGGTTAAGCTCTGTCGTCCTTCCCTCTCTTCCTTTATCACTGATAAACAACAATACTTCAGTTGTTATTCCGACTGCTCTAAAAACTGCTATAATTACTCCCATAATAAAAAAACCCGGACTACAGCCGAGTGATCTTATTAACTTTCGTCCAATCTTACCTTCCTTTTTTGTCAAAAAATATTGAGAAGATTGTTGCTTCCCAGGTTCATAACTATCTCTTACAAAATGATCTATATGAAAAATTTCAATCCGGTTTTCATCCACTTCATAGTACTAAAACTGCACTGGTAAAAATGACTAATGATCTTTTATTAGCTACTGAGTCTGGCTTATCATCCATACTAATTCTCCTTGATCCAACGGCTGCCTTGATACAATTGCTCATCATATTTTGCTTAATCGTTTAGCCTCTATTGATATAAACAATACAATACTCCTATGGTTTACATTGTATCTTTCCAATCATACACAGTTTGTACAGCTAAAGAACTTTACATCTGACCCATCTCCTGTTAGTAGTGGTGTCCCTCAAGGTTCGGTCCTTGGTCCTCATTTGTTTATTATCTACCTTCTTCCCTTAGATAATATCCTTAGAAAATTTGGCATTAACATTCATTGCTATGCTGATGATACTCAGCTTTATCTTTCAGCAAAACCCAACAGTGCATTCCCGCCTGAACCTCTTCTGAAAGCAATTCAGAAAGTAGAAGTTTGGTTTTCTTATAACTTCCTTAAATTAAATGGGTCCAAAACTGAAATACTTTTAGTTGGTACAAAGTCCACACTTTCCAGTCTTAGCACCTTTTCCTTCCCCATTGGAAGCGCATCTCCTTCCCCTTCCCCCCAGGTTAAGAGCCTATTTTTGATAGCACTCTCTCTTTTGTTCCACATATTAATAATATTACTCGGAGTGCTTATTTTCACCTTCGTAATCTTAACCGCCTATGTCTGTCACTCTCTCATAATAATACAGCTATTTTGGTTAATGTTCTTGTTACATCTCGTCTCGATTATTGCAATGCATTCCTCTTGGGTTTACCTAATAAATCTCTTAGTAAACTTCAACTGGTTCAGAATTCAGCTGCTCTCTTCTATTACTCCTGTTCTAAAGCAACTTCACTGGCTTCCTATCCATTTTCGGATGTTTTTAAAATTCTTCTCCTTACCTTTAAAACTTTACACAATTTGGCCCCACCATACCTCTCTGAACTCCTTAAACCATATTTACCGTCTCGCTCTCTCCATTCTTCTTCTACTGCTTTTCTCTCTGTACCTTCTGCATCACTGTCCACTATTGGATTAAGGTCTTTTAGCTGCTGTGCTCCTCGGCTATGGAATGCTCTTCCTCTTCACATACGCACAGTTACTTCACTTTCTGAGTTTAAATCTCTTCTCAAAACCCACTTATTCACATTGGCTATTCATACATAATTCTAAATAAATCTACATAAATCTATTAGTTACTTTTTATCTGTATTTTTATTTTTTTGTATTTTTATTTTTTAGTGTAAATTTTACATAATTAGTTGTACTGTTTCTTGTCTTGTTTTATCTGTTTTTTGTTTTATCTATTTTGTTTTATCTATCTATCTATTTTTGTATTGTTTTATCTATTGTACTGTGTGTACAATTGCTGCTTTTAACTTGTAAGGAGACCTTGAAAGTTTTGAAAGGCGCCCACAAATAAAATGTATTACTATTATTATTATTATTATTAATATTATTATTATTATTATTATTATTATTAAGAATGGCAGTTATAGGTAATATAGGTACTATGATTGTCAGGGTCAAAGTTTAAGTCTAAGGGTGAGTTACCTTGGTCTGGACCAAAGCAGTTCTGTCATTTACATCGACATATATAGTATTGAACCTAAAGATGTAAACAAATACCATATGGGTAAAAAGTTATAACAGATATTAGAAAACTTCAAAGTCAAACTTTATAATAGATCCTAACGTGCCTCAGGCAAAACTATTGATTCTATAATTAACATTTTAAAGAAATTATGAAGAAAATATAAACATATGTCAGGAGAGCCCATTAAATTCTTTTTTGCCCTTACCAAAGTGATTATACAGAGAGAAGACAACAGTTCATTCGATTTTTGGTTCGTTTTGAAGTCTTATTGCGCTCACATTTCAAACAGAGTCGCTTAGACATACCTTCTAAGTAGTGTGAAACCAAACTCACACAGCGCTCTCATTTGTTTTACCAGGGTTCTTGCAGGGTCTTAAAAAGTCTTAAAAAGTCTAAAATTCAGAGAGTTAAATTTAAGGCCTTAAAATGTCTTAAAAACACCCAGATTTTCATCCTAGGTCTTAAATTCTTACCTCCGTTCATTCCCAAGAAGCGTTGGCTGGCTCCAAGATGGCTCAGCTTGTCTCCAAGTCCAGTGCCCTGAGAAGGGCGTACAAAGAGAAACTTGCCGAACTGAAAGTCCTTGAAACTGAAATCGGTGCTAAAGGGCTAGTGTTGTGTTGAGAATATGTATGTCAAGTTCTGTCTGTCACGATTACCAGTCAGCGACCGCTAGAGGTCGCTGTAGGACAATGAACTGGACTCCTCCCGCCAACAGCTGTGTTAGCTCTGACCCTGATTGTCAGAGCTAACACAGCTGTTGGGGAAGGCGGAAAAACAGAAGAGTGGTCTGGAGAGGCTGAATGAGTCTGCTGTGCGTCGCGGATGGGAGCATTCTGTCACGAGCCGGTCCTGTCCGAACAAAGAATTGGAGGCACAGACGCAGACTTCCATGAAAGGTGACTTTATTAATATTATGAACAGAAACAAAATGGAACAGAAACAGGCACGAGGGCCGACAAGAAACTAAGGACACAGACTGGACGATGAGAGGAAAGTGTCCTTGTTCTTGGTCCTTGGTCCTTGTTCTGTCTCTCACTGTATTTAAGATGGTCCCTCCTTAGTTCTTGTTATGGGAACATACCCTCACCTTACCCTTTCCTCTCATCGTCCGGCCTGTGTCCTCTTGTCCTAGGTTTTGTGTCCTTAGTTTCTTGTCGGCCCTCGTGCTTCCCGAGACTCTGGAGGGCTTGATACAGCTCAGCCTCCATGTGGAACTTTGCCTTAGCTGCTCAGCGCTCTCCTTGAGTCCACCTCCTCTCAGTAGCCCAAATCAGCTCAATCCACCTCATCCCAGTAGCCCAAATCAGGTCAGTCCACCTCATCCCAGTAGCCCAAATCAGGTCAGTCCACCTCATCCCAGTAGCCCAAATCAGCTCAGTCCACCTCATCCCAGTAGCCCAAATCAGGTCTGTCCACCTCATCCCAGTAGCCCAAATCAGCTCAGTCCACCTCATCCAAGTAGCCCAAAACAGCTCAGTCCACCTCATCTCAGTAGCCCAAATCAGCTCAGTCCACCTCATCTCAGTAGCCCAAATCAGCTCAGTCCACCTCATCTCAGTAGCCTAAATCAGCTCATCTCAGTTACACTCTCTCAGCCACTGGTCTCCGCACCGGTCGGCCAGACTCCAGCGCCGGTCTCCGCACCAGCCGTGACTCACGCCCTGGCCCCAGCCTCACCAGCCGTGGCTCACGCGCCAGCCCCAGCCTCACCAGCCGTGGCTCGCGCCCTGGCCTCAGCCACACCAGCTGTGGCTCACGCCCCAGCCTCTATTCATGCATGGAGGGGGTGTACGTTTGTCCGGTCTGTGTCCTCTTGTCCTAGGTTTCGTGTCCTTAGTTTCTTGTCAGCCCTCGTGCCTGTTTCTGTTCCGTTTTGTTTCTGTTCATATTATTAATAAAGTCACCTTTCATGGAAGTCTGCGTCCGTGCCTCCAATTCTCTGTCCGGACAGGACCGGCTCATGACACTGTCATTTTAAGTATTTTGATTATCTGTTTTAATACTTGTTTTGAGAATTTCTGGTATCACTGAATGTTTCTAGCAATGCATCGTGTTGGTCTTAAATTTAATTTAAAACGTCTTAAAAAGGTCTTAAATTTAACTTACTGAAACCTGCAAAAACCCTGTTTAACCAACCACACTTGTAGAGAAACCACATCAGGATTTGTGTAAATTAAACTGTACCTGCCATGTCTGAATACACTCTAAAAAGTCAACAAGAAAGCAGATTTCCAACTTCAAGGTTGGATATCTTGGCCTTGACACCATGCACACATCCATAAACTCACAAACACATGCACAGTTCCCTTACCTCTCTGCACCAGCATGGTGACCTCGCTGCCACGGGGGCACTTGCTGAGCAAGTCTACCACCTGGTTGTGGCTCATGCTCTGCACGTTCCTCTTGTTCACCTCCACTAGGATGTCTCCTTCCTTCAGGCCACGGCAGCGTGGGTAATCCACGATCTGTTTAACCTTCTGCCCTCCGCAGGAGCCACTGCCACAGTCAGCTATGGTAAAGCCAAAGCCCTTGTCGCCCTTCTCCATGTGCACGGTGATGAGCTCCGGCTGCGTGGCGATGGACGACGCCAGAGTCACCACGTCACTGCCGTAACCCTCCGTCATCGCCGCCGCGGAGCCGGGGCCCTCCGCCGTGGGGCTGTAGGGGCGAGTCTCTGGGGGCCCTGTGACTGTCTGGCCTAGGCCCAGTGGGGGTGCGTCGAAGGCCTCCTGGCCATTAACAATAATGGGCTCCTTGTCCAAAATGGCCACAGAGGTGACCAGACTAGTGTTGGGGTCATCAGGGTCAAAGGGCAAGGGGTAACCACGACACAGCTCAAGCTGGACCATGGAGCCTATTGGGATGGACTGGAAGATCTTGACGACCTGGGCGTGGGTGTAGCCTAGGACGATGGTGTCATTGACGCTCACAATGACGTCACCTGGAGAACACATACCAGACAGACAGACAGACAGACAGACAGACAAACAGACACACAGACAGAAAGATTTACTGATAGGATGAACGTTAGGGCAGAAACAAAAATACATGTACAAATCAGGCACAGATATTAGAAGATGATTAGATTAAGTTAAATTTACAGAATGAAGAAGGTACTCTACAAATATAGGAAACATTAGGGGCTTACAAATGTGTGTGTTAGCATCTACATAAGTAAATATGTACATATATTATGATGACAATGATATCTTTAATATATTCAAATGAATATTACACACACATACAACTCATACATTTGAGAACGTCAGGAAAGTGTATTTACAAAGGGAAATGTGTGGATGCATAGGGCTGCACAATCACAGTCAACCAAAATAGGAATCAGAAGATTTTTGCTCCAAACATAATTGTATTTGAATGTTGCCACTACACGTACAGATCCTACGGTGTTTTAACACGTCTCATTGTACAAAACAGCCAGTTGCCTCTCATGTAGATGTGCCATATGGGCAGATATTACATTCTCTTAATAGCGTCTGATTATGACGCAGTCTAGCACCAAAAGCTTAACAAATTGTCCCTTATCAGATTTTGTCATTATAAGATCACATTTTGTCATTATAAGATCACACCCCACAAGGCTCATGTTCATTTTCTCCACTCTGTGAACTATAGGTGAAAAAATACTAAGAAAAATTCAACTCAAAACATTGCAATGAAGCAATGTGTGTATGGGCAGTTTGTTTATTCTGTCTCTATCAATATGTGTATTTGCCTAACAATTTTTGACATAGCTGTCTGGATATACAATATATGGACAAAAGTATTGTGACACACCTCATAGTTATTGAATTCAGATGGATTTAAATGCGTCAGCACACCAAGACATTTTGGACAATGCCATGCTTCCAACTTTGTGGACTTCCAACTTTGTGGAAGGACCTTTTCTATTCCAGCATAACTGTGCCGCAATACACAAAACAAGGTCCATAAAAATATGCTTGGATGAGTTCAGTGTGGAAGAACACACAGAGCCCTGACTTCAATTCCATCCAACACCTTTGGGATGAAGTGGAATGGAGAGTACGAGCCAGGCCTTCTCATCCAGCATCAGTTGACCTCATAAATGCTCTACAGTATGAATGGGCAAAAATTCCCACAGAAACACTCAAAAATCTTGTGGAATACCTTCCAAAAAGAGTGGAAGCGGTTATTGCTGCATAGGGGGACCAACTCCATTTTAAAGTGTGATTAAAGTCCCTGTTGGTGTAATTGTCCGGCGTCTCTATATTTTATCCATAAAGTGTATGTGCGCATGCGTACAGCTGTCTGGATGTAAGTGCGCAGCCGTGTACATACCTGTCTCCATCTTTCCATCCACAGCAGCAGGACCGTCCAATACCAGACTCTTGATCTGTAAAAACTCATCTGGTTCATCTCCTCCAACAACAGTGAATCCAAATCCCCGTCTGCTCTTCAGCAGTTTAGTACTTATGAATGTGCCCTTTAGTTCAGCAGGGTTCCGCGTGAAGAATGGCTTTCCTCCTAAGCGCCGTCAAACAGACATTTAGGTGAGGTCTTGCATCCAAATATACGAAGCAATGATGTTTTTTTCATAGCTAAATTTGAGTTAGAATGGTACTATTCTGTGCCTTTGACAGACCTATAAGACATGCTGCTGTTCTGGCAGAAGTTTCCATTGCATAATTATTTGACAGCTGCAAATGCCTC
>JBBPCX010000016.1:6117624-6136992 GCA_037974365.1 Hydrocynus forskahlii
TAGCCATTGAGGGCCTATCTGTCTATAATGTTGTTCATTAAGGCCCTGTCTTGTTATTCATCCCCATAAAGATTGTCCTTCCTTTCTCTCTGGGTCAACCTGAGGAGGACGGGTTCCCCTTTTGAGTCTTGGTTCCTCCCGAGGTTTTCATTTCTAATGAAAATATAAAAGTTTTCAAACTTTCTGAACATCCCTCATACACACAAACACATGCCTATGTTATTTGTCAAGTTGTAAACAGTCCAATGGGGTTGGTATCATAGTTAAAATAGATTACACTCTGGTCAGTCCCTGCTCTGCCATGCAAACTGCACATGTAAATAAACATGTAAATAAGAACATACCTGGACAACAATATATGCCTGAAAAAATACAACTACACAGATACAGAAACAGACATAATCCAGAAGCAGAGATTTTTCTTTTCATCCGTATTTGCTGAATACGTTTCCAGAAATATTTGCATATTTACTCTGCCTTTGATCCTCTGTTTGAAAAATATCCAAAAAGATAAAAGATGCAAAAAAGTGGGTGTGCCAAATCTGTCTCGAGATGCTGTGTGTGTGTGGAATTTTTTGTGCCCTGAGATGTTTTCATAAATTGGCAAGCATTTGCGCTTCTGGCTATTTCTTAAAAGTGAACTGGCTACTTTGTCACAGCTGGTCTATGGAAGGACACACACTGGCAGGAAACAATTCGGAGTGAATACTTGCTTTAATTGCAAAACTGTGATTCAAAACAAAGAAGGGAGCTTTTCCCAAAGCTTAAACTAAACAAAAACTTGGAAGAGGGAAATTGGCCCCAAACTCCCTCTTCTCCTTCTAACTCCGAAGTTAAACCTGCAAAGATAGACGAGACAGGTTTTACCAACAATGTCCGTTTGAATCTCGCACCACAGCTCCGACCTTCCATTGGCACCCAGCCGTGCTGTGCCAGCTGTTTCCTGCAGTCCTTCCACGGTTGAGTTGGGTGAACACTGGGGATCGACCAGTTTATAAACCCATCCCCACACACACAACCAATCACACGACACAGAATAAACAATACACTTAAGCTTTACACACAACACAGGTGGACTTGTCGTTTGGCACCTAGCAACCCCGTAATCAGCTATTAAGCCCCATTAACCACACCTGGGTTGGCTAGATGCCAAACCACCATTCATGCATTCCTCCCAGACGTCACCTGATAGTCCAGAGGTGTAACTCCCCTAATATTCTGGCGAGAGACTCCGTTGGGGGCGTGACCGAGCTGGCACAGATGTCCTCGACCACCCTCGCCCATGGTGACTGGGAGGACTCGATAATCTCAGGTTTAGTAGTGGACAACCCCATTGTTGAGGAGCCGGTCTCTCTGGACGTCTCCTATGAAAGTCCGGAATTAGTTCCGGACTGAGTACATCCCTGGCAGAGACCCAGCTCCTCTCTTCTGGCCCATAACCCTCCCAGTCTACCAGATATTGCAGGGCTCCTCGACGTCTTCGAGAGTCCAAGAGTTGCTTCACTCTATAAGCCGGAGCCCCCTCAATCTCAATCGCCTCAGGAGCCGTGGCTTCCACTGCTTCCTCATCCAATGGACCTGTCACAGTGAGTTTCAATAGAGACACGTGAAATATTGGATAAATTCTTATATGGGATGGTAATTGGAGTTCATATGACACTGGGTTCACTTGCCTCACAACTAGAAAAGGTCCTAAGTATTAAGGGGACAATTTATGTGAAGGAAGCCATAATTTGAGGTCCCGAGTGGAGAGCCAGACACGATCTCCTGCCTGGAAAACAGGCACCTCCCTCCGGCGCAGATCTGCAAAACATTTGAATCGACCAACCGCTCTGCTGATGGAAGTGTGTGCCCCCTCCCACACCCGCTCCGCCCTGCCGTACCATTCATCGACTTCTGGCACGTCTGACGATTCTCCATCCCAGGGACAGAGCGGGGGTTGACGCCCAAGCACACATTCAAAGGGCATTAGGCCAGTAGCAGAGTGAAGTAACAAGTTTTGAGCATACTCCGCCCAACGAAGGAACTCTGCCCAGTCGTGCTGTTGCCCATGGCAATAAGCCTGGAGGAATCTTTCTAATTCTTAGACCACCCGTTCTACCTGGCCGTTCGACTCAGGGTGGTACCCAGACGTTAAACTGACTGTGGTTCCTAACTTTTTTAAAAAAGCAGCCCACGATCCGATAGGATGTCCTCCGGGATGCCATATGGGCAAGAACACGGCCTGGAACAGAGCCATTGCTACTTCCAAGGCGATGGGTAGGGAAACAAAAGGAAGTAACCTAACCCCCTTCGAGAACCTATCCACCACCACCAGAATGACCGTGTACCCTTTTGATACCGGGAGGTCCGTTACAAAGTCCACCACTATGTGGGACCACGGTCTCTGCGGTATCGGTAGGGGCATTAATTTCCCTGAAGGCAACCTACGGGTGGTCTTGGATACAGTGCAGGACTGCACAGCTCTCTCAACATCTGCCTGTAGTGAAGACCACCAATATTTTCATCTAAGCACCTCGACAGTTCGATGAACCCCTGGATGCTCCATTTTATAACCTCTTCTCATAATGTTTGTGGTACAAACATTTTCTCATTTGGACACTCCTGTGGTATGAAGCCTTGTGAATTCACTCTTTCGATCTCTGTGTCTATATCCCACTGGATGGGTGCTAGAATCAGAGCTGAAGGGATAATAGATTCGGGTGATTTGGGCCCCTCTGATGTGGGAAAAAGGCGTGACAGATCATCTGCCTTTCCATTCTTAGAGCCAGGGCGATACGTGATTACAAAATTAAATCTGGTAAAAAAGAGGGCCCACCGAACTTGCCTAGGGCATAAACGTTTTGCCTGTCGAATATATTCTGAGTTCCGGTGGTCAGTGAATACTTCATAGGGGTGTCTGGCCCCCTCCAACCAGTGACACCACTCTTCTAGCACCGCTTTGACCGCCAGCAGTTCACAGTTGCCGATATCATAGTTTCGCTCTGCGCCAGTCAGCTTCCTTGAGTAATACGCACATGGATGAAGTTTGCGTGGGGTGCCTGAGTACTGTGACAACACCGCTCCCACGCCTACCTCAGAGACATCGACCTCGATGACAAAATCATTTGAATACGCTTCGGTTTTCCCTTAAGCAGATTGATGAGAGGAGCTGCCACAGTACCAAAGCCGTCTATAAACCTGCAATAAAAGTTGGCAAAACCCAGGAATCTTCGCAATTCCTTAACAGTAGTGGGTTCTGGCCAGTTTGTCACTGCTCGCACCTTATCTCCCTCCATCGCCTCTCCCCAGGACCGATACGGTAACTGAGAAATGAGAGTTCTGTGGTATGGAACTCACATTTCTCTGCTTTCACGTACAACTCGTGTTGGAGCAGGCGACGAAGGATTGCACGTACGTGGGCCATGTGTTCCTTAAGATTTTTGGAATATATTAGAATTATCATCTAAATAGACGATTACAAACCTTTGTAAGAAGTCTCTAAAGACATCATTCATGAATGCTTGAAAGCAAGCCGGAGCTAATGCCAAACCATATGGCATTACTCGATACTGGTAATGGCCGCTAGTCGTGCTGAACGCTGTCTTCCACTTGTCGCCTGCCTTTATTCGTACGAGATTGTGCGCGTTATGTTCTTGCTGTGCTCCGGTTCAATGACCAGCCTTATAGGCTGCGTTTCACAGCTAACCGACCTTCCTGATACTAGATGTCCGTCTAAGGCACGCACAGTGATCACATGCAGCAGCTTCTCCACTGGGTGTCCAAATGACATGACCATGGCTCTGGACATGAAGTTGCCGGCCGACCCCGAATCTACAAGTGCAAAAACAGACACAAGTTCATTAACAAGACACAGTTTCACTTCCAACTCATATTGGCCACTGTTAGCTGCATCTAAAGTTAAAGAAGGTCCAACCTTGGCTGGTAGAAGGGGACATGAAGCCAAGAAATGCCCAGTCCCCCCACAGTACATGAACAGACCCTCGGCTCTCCTTCTTTTCCGCTCCTGCAGGGTTAAAGACTGGCGGCCTATTTCCATGGGCTCAGGCTGGGTTGTGTCCAAAGTGGAAGTCTGTGGAGTCCGTGGCGGAATACCCTTATTCCCCGCTTTTGTGCTTTTAGCACTGGTGGCTAGACCCTTTGCTCGTCTATGTTGATCCAGCCAGATCGCTAACTGGATCAACTGATCCAGCGATAGCCCCTCGTCTCGACATGCTATTTCCACTTGCAGATCAGGGTTCAGTCCCTTGTGGAACACCGCTATCAAGGCTGGCTCGTTCCACCTGCTTTCGGCAGCTAAGATTCAGAAGTTGATCGAGAAATCAGCCATTGAATCACTTCCTTGTCTTAGCTGCAGAAGGTGGGTGCTGCTGGATCTACCATGGTCCAAAAAATTTCTCAGTGATTTCAGCATAGGCGGCGAAATATAAATCGCACGCTAACAAAAACTCTTGTAGGCTGTTGGATCCCCTCCGTAGCGTTCAGGGAGGGAGGCATGCTGAGGAGCTTTTGCAAATGAGGTGGTTACTAATTTTCAGACCACGTTGGTCAATTGTTCCAGTTGAGTCTGGTGGCTTGTCAGGGTGTGTAGCAGGTCCTCCTCCAGGGGAAGTGGGACCATCGCCAGGTCCAGGGTTGGCATGCTCATCTGTTACGGCTGGTCTATGGAAGGATAAACACTGGGAGGAAACAATTCGGAGTGAATACTTGCTTTAATTGCAAAACTGTGATTTAAAACAAAGAAGGGAGCTTTTCCCAAAGCTTAAACTAAACAAAAACTTGGAAGAGGGAAATTGACCCCGAACTCCCTCTTCTCCTTCTTTACACTCTCTTTAGGCACTGACGCTGCGAGCTCCACCCTGTGTGGAGTTTCCTTGGCTGCGTCACACTCCAAAGTTAAACCTGCAAAGATAGACGAGACAGGTTTCACAGACAATGTCCGTTTGAATCTCGCACCACAGTTCCGACCTTCCGTTGGCACCCAGCTGTGCTGTGCCAGCTGTTTTCTGCAGTCCTTCCATGGTTGAGTTGGGTGAATACGCACCGATTCTGGGGATCAACTGGCTTATAAACCCATCCCCACACACACACAACCAATCACACGACGCAGACTAAACAATACATTTAAGCTTTACACACAACATATGTGGACTTGTCGTTTGGCACCTAACAACTCCGTAATCAGCTATTACGCCCCATTAACCACACCTTGGTTGGCTAGATGCCAAACCACCATTCATGCATTCCTCCCAGACGTCACCTGATAGTCCAGAGCCGTAACTCCCCTCATATTCCGGCGAGAGACTCCGTTGGGGCCAACCTGGCACAGATGTCACATACTTCTTAAAGGTGAACTCATATTTCAGCTATTAGACATACTGACATTCTCCAAAACCTCATGAACTGCTCAAGGGTCTACACATGAAAATGTCAAACAGTAATTAGCACAACTGACTGAAATTTTCAGTCCTCTCATAGTTTAGAGGATGCCAAACTCCTCCTGCTTCTCAGATAAAAAATGTTGATGAGTTGACTGGCATAGGCCCTGCTTTATTTTACATTATTCCATTGAGATCAGCAGCACTTTCTCTTAAGTATGTACTGAAAAAATTATTGAATTTACTTTGCCCATTCAATGACTTATGAAAAATATAATAATAATAATAATCTCAAAGTCATACTGCACCATTCATTTTGTTGGATTATTTGACTACACTGGTTAACCAGAACACCCATATAAACACTCGGCCAGAAAGGTGATTATTTAAGACACTGGCAGCACGAGGTAATCTTGACTTGGTCAGAGCTCTTATTTGCAGAGGTAAAAGCAGAACAATGCACAGCCTTACTGCTATTTGACAGCTAATTTGTGTGTTTCTGTCTATGACTGCAGACTGCATTTATGTTGTGGCCCATTTTTTTAACATAACTTTCTGGTAGCAGGCTTGCCAGAGTGTTACTGTAACTAACATTTAAAGCACTTATGTTTGTTTAAAGGCTGTACTGTTACAGCAATTAATGAAAGATATATTGCTATGTCTGCCTAACACAAAACCCTCCATGAACCCTAAAGAAGGACATGCCCAATGTGAATGCTACTGCTGGGCAAAACCCAGCTTTGCTGTGTATTATGGTCCAATCATTTTTCGTTTTGTGTCGTAATGCTGATTGCAATATGAGGGGCCCTGGTTTTAATGCAACAGAAAACGTGACAGGCAACATCTGCAGCTATTCGCATTAACTTGCAACATTAGCATGAGCGGCATCTGTTATATGTCAACAGATTTAGTCAATCATGGGTTTTTTTACAAGAGACTGACTAGTTCGGTAATTCTTTAATTTGATTTGTCTTCAAAAGAGTGCCATGGGAACACACTGAAATACATCTCAAAACAGAAAAATGGTGGAATTTCAATGCAATGTCAAGTTGTATAGGCATAATTATTTGCAGGACAGACGTTAAATTAAAAACAACAAAATTTTAAAAAATCATCATGAGTGTTCTTTATTGGTGAAACTCATGCACACACGCACACACATATATATATATGTATAGTATACATGAGAAAATAATTATTAAACTTCAGTGTAAGTTAATACAATTATTTTAGAAAATTGATTTATTCCAAACTAGTTTTCCATTAAAATAGAAAAGAAAAAAGAAACACAAAAATAGATATATATATCCTGATTGTGACAATACATATGGAAGGGTTATCAGTCATCAGAGGGTTACTTTAACCTTGACCTAATCATAATGCACTGAAAAGTGTACTGTCAATCAATGCTTGCAGTAAAAAGTTCATACAACAAAATACTGTAAATTGCTAACAGAGTCTCAATGGTTGACAATTTCTAAAGAATTAGTGTTCAAGAACATTCTAGTATTACTGTCATGGTGATGTGTAAATGATTTGTTCTTGTGGTAATCATGCATTTCCAGGGGGCAACACCAGGTAGCGAGTCTGACTAAGCATGAATATTTCTCTATTTCATTTTCCCTCCACCCTCTATTTCCAATACATCAACATCAGAGATTCAGCAAATCATTATAATCCAAAACAATCAGGGGATTGGAGCAGTTCAAGGGATTTAAATGTCACATGGCACCAAAGGAGAAGAGATGTATGATGCAACACACACACACACACACACACACATATATATATATATATATATATATATATATAGATATGTATGGATTGCTGTCTTTTAAACAATTAATCTAATTAATTACAAGCTCCCTGATTAATTACTCTAAATTAATTGTATACATATTTTGCTGCATAAGTGTTTACAGCAAAACTTTTTTTGCACTGTTCATGTGCAAAAATGGTCACAACAATTACAAATTTGACCTAATATGCTGAGGGTAAAAATAAAAAATGTTTCAGAACAATGATAGAACTAAGTCCATCTATAAGCTGCAGTTTAAGACAATGTACACACAATCACGGCTACCCTATCGAAAAATGCTCCCTTAAAGTTTATACAGTCCATTTATAACACCGATAATGATGAGAAGTAGGCAAATAATATGCATAATCAGAGAAAAATATATTTTATTTAAATGAGAAGAGCCTAGATAGATAGATAGATCTTCAGAGGTGCATAGAGCCAGTTCATACAGTCAAGTTCTAACTCTGAGAAACGCTACCATGAAGCAGGGTGTTCAGACAATTTATGGTGCCATGTTGAAAAATGCTAATTTAGTGCAAATCAACAGCAGAGTCTATCGATTCATGCTACCCTATGGAAAAATGCTCCCTTGAAGCTTATACAGCTGCCAGTGTAGCACAGATTTATGACCGTGGCACTGAATGCCAAGACTATGGACCAGGTTAAAGTCACGTGGTATGATTTATCAGTGCTAATTTTAATGTGTTATTTTTTTCTGTGATTATTTGATTGAAATTAATGCGTTAATTCAACACTCATATATATATATATATATTCTTGATTTTTTCTAATTAATTACAAGTTCTCTGATTAATTAATCTAAATTAATCATATTTTTGCTGTAAAAGTAGTTTAACAATTAAATGAATTTTGGTGCATGAGTGAAGAAGAACAATGATAGAACTAAGTCCATCCATAAGGTGCAGTTTAAGATGTACATACAAGCACTGGTGTTCTGATGAATTATGCTGCCTTATCAAAAAATGCTACCATAGCGCAACTCGACAGATAGTGTCTATCGATTTATGCTGCCGTGTCGACAAAAATAGGCTTCTGGGGCTGCTCGGTCCTCTTTGGGCGCCGGGGCGGCATGGTTGTGGCTCTTCACCCTCATCGCAAAACATTCCATGACAAACTCAGACACTACATGCTCAATCACTCACTCACCCACTCGCTCACTCACTCGCCCACTCACTCACTCATTCACCCACTCACCCCCCACCCACTCACTCACTCACGCATACACATGCATACATATAGGCACAGGCACACACCTATACGTGCACATGCACATTCTTATATGCACACACTTATACACACACGTGCACACACATACACTCACACACCCACTCACTCACTCACTCACCCACCCAATCACTCACTCACCCACCCACTCACTCACCCACTCACACACATGCCCTCATTCATACACACATCCACTCACACAGGCACACACATGTGCGCTCATGTATATGCACACATACACACACGCACACAGGTATAGGAATATACGTAATCAAAAAACTACCCAGAACCACAGGTTTCTGTGTGCTGTTATAGCACTGACAGTAGGAGTATATGTTGTTTCTGTGTTGTTGCAGTGTTGCCGTTGCTTTGTGTTTTGTTCTGTGTTTGTGTGGCTGGTTCTTGTTTGGTTCTTGGTTCTTCTTTTTTTTTCTCTCTCTCCTTTTCCTCTTTTCTCTCTCTGTATTTTCTCTACCCCTGTATGACATTGAGGGCCTATCTGTCTATAATCTTGTTCATTAAGGCTCACTCTTGTTATTTATCCCCATAAAGATTGTCGTTCCTTTCTCTCTGGGTTCACCTGAGGACGGGTTCCCCTTTTTGAGTCTTGGTTCCTCCCAAGGTTTCTTCCTCCAGCTGAGGGAGTTTTTCCTCGCCTCTCTTGCCTTTGGCTTACTCACTGGGGCTCGGAATTGAATTGAATATATACACATAAAAATTACAGAAGAATTTCTAAACTACTAAAGGTTCCAATTAGCACTATTGGGGCCATAATCCAGAAGTGTAAAGAACATAATTTCAACATAAACCGGCCACGACCTGGTGCTTCCCACAAGATTTCAGACAAGAGGAGTGAGAAGAATTAAGAGTTGTCCAAGAGCCGAGCACCTCTTGGCTTCAGAAAGTGGAGAGCTTCAGAAAGACCTGGAATTAGCAGGTACAATTGTTTAAAAGAAAATAATAAGTAATTAACTCAACCCCCATGGCCTGTATGCACGCTCACCACGCAAGACTCTGAAGAAAAAGCATGTTGAAGCGTGTTTGAAGTTTACTAAACAACATTTAGACAAGCCTGTGAAATACCAAAATTGAACTTGTTGGATGTCATTATACACACCACGTTTGGAGGTCAAAAGAATCAGAATCAGAATCAGAAAACTTTATTTATCCCAGAGGAAATTGTTTCATGATGTTGGCACTGCATATCACCCCAAAAACACCATTCCAACAATGAAGTTTGGAAGTGTTATGGGGCTGTTTTTCAGCATATGGCACTGGCACGTTTCATAAAATTGAAGGAAGATGAATGGAAAAATGTACGAAGACATTCTTGATAAAAATCTGTTGCCATCTACCAGGATGATGAAGATGAAACGAGAGTGGATGTTTCAGCAAGACAATGATCCCAAACACACAGCAAAGGATACTCTCAATTGGTTTAAGACAAAAAAGAAAATATAGCTGCTAGAATGCTAGAATTCAGAGAGACTGCTAGAATGGCCCAGCCAATCACCTGACCTGTTCATAGAAGGGGCCCACAGAACTTCAGGACTTGAAGACTGTTTGTGTGGAAGAATGGGCCAAAATCACACCTAACAAATGCATGTGACTAGTTATAATTCCTCTGCATTTAACCCATTCACCATGTGAAGCAGTGGGCAGCCAGGAACACAGCGCCAAGGTGTGGAGATGGTACCTTGGGTGCCTCAGAGGTGCTTAGCAGTCTTGGGAATCAAACCCATGACTTCCTGGTTGCAGGGCGTACGTCCTTACAACTAGGCTACCAGCTGCCCCAGCTGTGTGTGTGTGTGTGTGTGTGTGTGATTATGTAGGTAAATAAGTATTGTCTCCTGGTACTCACAAGGCACAGCATGGCGGTATAGATTGTCTCTGATGGTCTGCTGTAGATCGTGGTCTGGTGAGGACTTCTGGAAGCGCAGACTTAGGTAGTGCCTCAGGTCCTTATTTAGTTTATGTCCTAAACACAAACATATACACACACAATCAGTATATTGGAATGCTTGAATGATCATCACTCAGTTACTTCAGCTGTTCTGTTGTCATGTACAAATCACGTTAAGGTTAAGTTGCTTTTTTGATTTAACACATCTTCAGGCAGTTCATAAACCCTGTTATACATTTGCACATTTAAGGCTTGAGGGTTGTTGATGTAGGCCATAATTGAGACTTCTGAGACTTAAGACAAAAGGTTTTTCTTGCTGCAATTTCATTATAAAACTGATTAATCTTTCGGCCCTAATGCTGCATAAGGGGTTGTTTGTGTCTCAGAAGAAACACATGCTAGCTCCCACTCTGCCAGCTTGGTAGCATCATGTGATGGGACCAAGTTAGAGGGTAGGACTTGGCCTTTACTAAATTGTGAGGGGTGTGGGTATGTGATTTTAGAGTGGTAGTGGTTAAAGAATGATGCAAGACCTTCACCACAAGACCTGATGGAGATGGGCTGTGACTAGCATTCTTTATGGTCAAACTGGACATTGTCAGAAAGAAGATGTACACAGTCTTGCTTTCTGTTTTAATCTCTTGATCCTCACTCCTTGCATCCGGTACGTATGTGTGTCACTCAGCGGTGGCTAACCACAGTCAGGTAACTGTTTCCTAGCAACCGCTTGCAGCTGACAACCAGTGTTGTGGTTCCTACTGGGCACTCCGGTGAAGAGGGAAAAGAGAACAGAGCAGGAAAAAAAGAAGCAAATGGAAAAAAGCATGTAGCATCAACACATCGAATGTACACATCGGGGTGTTTAATATAATGGAGATGAGGAAATAATATAAGTATGTTCAGTGGACTGGTTCAGAACACTATAACATTTATCCACATCACAGCTTGATGTGTAAGCACAAATGTGCACATAGATCTTGTATAATTTCAACTGCTGAGTGAAAAAGAAGAATGAAGAGTGTGTTTTATCTTTGAACAGAATGGGGGATAAGACCAAGAGAAGCTGTGTATTATGACAAGGGATACTGATAAATGTCACAAACCCTGAGAAAGGAAATAATTTCTTTACCAAAAAAGTTGAGGGCTACAAGAAGATCAGCAAAGCTTTACATATCAGTCAGAATAGTGTAGCAAAAGTGATCCAAACATTTAAGAAAGATGGAAGTGCAACCATCTCACAGAGACGTCCAGGCCATCCACGGAAATTAAAATCTTGACAGGAGCATCTTCTGACGAGAAATGTTGAAGAAAATCACCATGCAAGTTCATTGCAGTTAGCTAAAGCAGTAAAAAGCGAAACTGGAGTGACTGTTTCCCGTGACACCATATGGCGCACACTGCAGAGGAATGGCATGCATGGGTATTGTCCACGAAGGAAGCCTCTCCTAAAGCCCACGCACAAAAAAATCACACTTAGTATTTGCTAGGGCCCATGCTATTGGGACTCTATACTCTGGAGTTGGAGTAATGAGACAAAAGATTACTGTTTTTGGAACTGATGGCTTCAAAACTGCATGGTGTCACAAAGGTGAGGATTTCAAAGAAAAATGCATGGTGCCTACAGTGAAACATGGTGGTGGCAGTGTCCTTATGTGGGGCTGCATGAGTGCTGCTGGTGTTGGGGAGCTGCATTTCATTGATGGTATCATGAACTCACAGATGTACTGCTCTATACTGAAAGAGAAGATGCAACCATCACTCCATGCCCTTGGTCACCGTGTACTTTTTTCTAACATTACAAAGACCAAAAAAGCACATCTAATGCTACTATTGCATTTCTGAAGAAGAACAAGGTGAAGGTGATTAAATGGCCAAGTATGTCTCCTGATCTGAACCGAATCAAACACCTATGGGGAATTCTGAATAGATAAGCCGGGCATCACTCTCCATCCAGCACCCAGGCACTAAAAGAGGTTGTTCTTGAAGAATGGAAAAAGATAGATGTTGCAATATGTCGCCAACTTGTTCATTCCATGCCTAGAAGACTTGGTGCTGTCCTTAAAAATCATGGTGGTAATACAAAATACTAGATGTAGTAGTTTTTGTTGTGGGGTGTATTCATTTGTGCTTTAACTAGTTTGAGTAAAACTGAGGATTTTGTGATCTAAGTTATATTATTAAACTTAATTTCATGTTATGGAGTTAAACAAGTGTTCTATAAAACTCAGCCTTGTAAACATTTTGGAAGTTGGTTCTTTTGTTAATTGAGCTATTGATTAAAATCTTATTTTTTAAAGGGGGTGTACTCATTTATGCTGAGCACTGTATATACATATATATATATATATATATCAGACACCTGAATGGAATGAACCTCCGCTGCTCAGCACCACCCCCAAACATAAACAAGCAACATAAGGATGAGGGGGCACAGCGCACGAGGCCTGGACATCACAGTCAGCTGTATTTAGAGGTGGGAGGTTTGAAAGTAGCCAATCTGAGAATGTTTTTTATTTATCCTTGCTGCTGATTGGCTGGTGCCCTGTGATGCTGGAGCTGTTCTTCTTAAAGCCCTGTATTTTTATTACTGTAAATTAAATTAATATATTACTGTATTTACCCTGCTTATACCAAAGAAAACGACAGCGCATCCCAAAGAAAACGCGTGTGCATGAAATTATCACCAGTCAGTAACAACCCATGTGTAATAAAATGGAATGACACAGGAAAAAAATATTGAATACGCTTACTGATATGTATTTAATACTTCCACACAAACGGCCCATTCTTCCACACAAACGGTCTTCAAATCCTGAAGGCTTCTTGGACCCCTTCTATGAACTCTGAGCTTTTGCTCTTTCCATAGATTTTCTTTAGGATTCAGGTCAGGTGATTGGCTGGGCCATTCTCTCAGCTTTATTTTTTTCTCTGAAACCAGTTGAGAGTTTCCTGGGCTGTGTGTTTGGGATCATTGTCTTGCTGAAATGTCCACCCTTGTTTCATCTTCATCTTCCTGGGAGATTGCAGCAGATTTATATCAAGAATGTCATTGTAGATTTTTCCATGTATCCTTCGTTCAATAATATAAAGTGTGCCAGTGCCTTAACAGCCCCACACCATGATGTTCCCACCTCTGAACTTCATTGTTGGCATGGTGATTGTGGTGTGATACGTAATGCCTTTTGACCTCCAAACATGGTGTGTATCATGGCATCCAAAGAGTTCAATTTTGGACCTTTATGGAACGACAATGAATGACGTTTGTTGATTTGATGTTTGTCAAGTTTATGTTTGCACTTTAATAGTTGCATGTATTACTCGCTATGTCTTTTTGGCCAAAGGTGGTAATGAAAATTAAGCTGCAAAAAAATATTTTAGTTTGCCTAAGAAAACCATTCTTGTGTTGTGATTGTGGTTTAAAAAGAGTAAACACAGTTGTTTCACAATAAATGGCTTCAGCCAATCACTAACCATGAGTGAAAGAAAAGTTTTTCAAATCATAAATTCTGCCAGGGTATGTAAACTTATGAGCACAACTATATATACATATATAAATATATAAATATACATACACACCCATATATATATAGGCATATAGTTCTGCCCTTTCTAGCTATGCTGCTTTAGCAAGATACGCTAGAGTCTTAACTTGCACTCCTCACAAATATAAATAATTCTCAGAACATTTAAACAGAACTCTCTTCTCTGTTTTCTTTGTCTGAGGGGACCTGCTGGGACCTTCCCGGGCCTTCAATCGCTTGGGCCCCATTCCAAAATGCCCTCCACTGGCAGTGTTGTGCCTGAATGCGTTCAATGAACGGCGTTCATTGAACACGTTCCTATTTTCCGTGAACGCTGAACTGAACGAGTCGGTTTACAAATTATGAACGTAACCGCGAGTGACGTTTACTCTCGCGAGACTGAACGCAGTTCACGTGATGGGAAGTTCAGCTCTTTTCAGAGAGCCGGCTCTTGTGACACGGCTCCCAAAGAAGAGCCGGTTCTTTCGGCTCCCAAATGGCTCTTAGTTTATTATCATCTGTAGCCTCATATGTTAGCCTAACTTGGCAAATATGAATGCTTTGTGTATTGATAAAAAAGTGGGTAGCGACTCTCACTCGCTGGGAGTCGGCTCTTCTGGTTCTTTACAAAGAATCGGCTCTTCCGAATCACTACAAAGAGTCGGCTCTTAGTAGCCGGCTAGCACAAGAGCATGCCTCCAAGATGGGAAATAAGGGAAATACAGCATGGGAAATAAGCTTATAAAAGGAAGATATTTATGTTTAGGACAGCTAAATACTGTATGTTTGAGTTTTCGAGTTGTACATTTTCACTAGTTTGATAAGCTTTCAAAAAAGACAACGGCTGTTTATTTTTAGTTATGTTCTTTTCTGAGCACTTTAAAAGATATGTCTTTGTGTTAATGTTTTCTGAATAAAAATTCCATCTACAGTATACCTGCACCTCATTTTTTCCACTTTCACCATAACATGATGCGTTGCTTAAGTAGTAAGATCTATTCTCAACCTCAAAATTGGTTTTTAATGTAACTTATGTCTGTGATTGTTCAGTGGTATGAGAGATAGAAGGAGAAGATTGAAGGAGGTTCAGATGGAAGGACATTGTACTGAAAATGTTAAAAAAACAAACAATAAAAACCCGAACGTGAACTTGTTCATTTTTGAGCTGTGAACTTAGTTCAAAATTTAAAAAAATGAACTATGAACGTGAACTAGTTCATTTTTATTTGAATGAACTGTATTTTGAACTAGTTCTTTTTCAATATGAACAGGCACAACACTGTCCACTGGTTTCGGCAGCTCACAATTCCACACGTGCCCTACCCCAATCAGGGGCTGCTTAAAGCCTATCTGTCAATAATCTTGTTCATGAAGGCCTTCTCTTGTTATTCAACCCCATTAAGATTCTTTTCTTTCTCTCCGGGTCGACCTGATGAGGATGGGTTCCCCTTTTGAGTCTTGGTTCCTCCCGAGGTTTCTTCCTCCAGCTAAGGGAGTTTATCCTCACATCTGTTGCCTTTGGCTTACTCACTAGGGGCTCGGACCTGGACTGTGTAAAGCTGCTTTGCAACAACTTGGTTGTAAAAAGCATTATATAAATAAAATTGAAATTTTATAATATTTGAGCTGACATATGTTGAAATGCACAAATTGAGGTAGAGATGTCTTTATAAAATCTGATATGTTTCTAATGTGTGAATCTGATCAGCCTTATGAAAAATTATTTCAGCATTTTCCTCTTTCTCTCCCTCTCCCTCTCCATACACACACACAAGAAGTTCTATTCACAGCTGTGAAGTTCATATTTATGGAAATAGACTGTGGAGAGACAGAGAAAGATAGAGAGAAAGTTCCTTTCTCATTTCACTCTATGTTTGTGTTTATCCATTCTCAGGCACATCATCTTCACAAGTATCTTCACGTGTGTGTGTGTGTGTGTGTGTGTGTGTGTGTGTGTGTGTGCTTTCCCAAAGCACACAGTCACATGCTCTCCTAGCCTAGGGTCTATTATGGGAAATTTTTCAAATGTTGATGACAGTTGGGCTTCGGTGTGTGATGTGTGCGTGTGTGTGTGTGTGTGTGTGTGTGTGTGTGTTTGGCGGGTACTTTTTACAGTGGAGAGCCTCTGGGAGTCTTTTGTTTGGAACTGAGAATCACACTTTGTAGCACTTTGTAGAATAAAAGAAAATCATTAAAAACAAGGCTTTTCTTTAAATTATCTAAGAAATCACACTTATTATACACTGACTAAAATACAGAAGTATCACAGCATGGCTCATGTTTACAAATGTCAAAACCACAAATTTAATATCACAGTAATCACTTAAGCTAGTCCTAACTAGGTTAATCACCATGGTTATGATATAACAATTTTATTTTAACAAAAAAAATATATATATGTAAGATAATATATCTGCATATATGTAGTGTTCTAAATGCTGTTGATATTTCATAATAGTAATGTGTTGGTGGTAATGCATTTTGATAGGTCTGTTAGATCCATCACACAATAGCTTGATTATAATTATTTGAGTTAATTACAATTATTAAAGATGCCTACAATTATCTTTAATATGTTCATTAATTCATTGTTTTCCGTTGGTTTAGGGCAAATAGAAACAAATAAAATAAATTTTAAAATGCAGCAATCAAGACATGTTATGAGTCTTACAAAATCCACAAACTTTCCACATTACCTTTATGGAACGACAATGAATGACGTTTGTTGATTTGATGTTTGTCAAGTTTATGTTTGCATGTTCATAGTTGCATGTATTACTTGCTATGTCTTTTTGGCCAAAGGTGGTGAAAATTAAGCTGCAAAAAAAGTAATTTTCGTGATGTTACAAAACCACCACATGTACAACCAACACATATTTACAAAACCAAAACATCCACCTACAGCATTTTTGCCCTACTCATTCACAAAAAAAGTTGAGTGTTTCAGTCCGAACTGCTTTCTAAATTAGGTACAATACAGGACAGACAATTAGAACAGAGCCATTATATTATGTCTGCCCTAAAATCACAGTCACAAAAACTGCCTGTTTAAATGTAATGACTATTGAGATTTCGCAAACAGCCATGTAGAAGTGATATATGACTGTTTTGAGTATATAAAAACATCCAAACTGAACAAAATAAAATGTAGGGTGTGGGCCCTTTAAATGAGTATGCCTGTGTTTTACATTTTTATCCCATGAGGTCAATTACCACAATAATTTTATGTGTTTCTTTGGCCTTAGCAATACAGTAGAAAGTGTGGATTGGTGAGCAACAGCAAGTTGTATTTTGTTACGCATAATTATTGTCCATTTGACTGTATGCTAAACATGCAGCAGAAGAGATATTAGCTTGGGAAAATGCTGAAATTTTCCCTTAAGATATTTTCTATAAATTTATTTGGCTGTACTGTAAATCCAGTAAACTACTATATGCCTCAAATGGGTATTTAATTTATATTTGTTGGTAAATCCATGTGTACTCATAGAACATCAGTCGACATTACTGGGCATCCATCCTGATGACAAGTTGACGTGCACTGAGGTTTGCGGTTCAAGTACATATTCATGGTTAACAGTTATAAAAAGATAGCGATGAGATACAACATAATGGCAGTGTTTGTGTGTGTTCTCCACTTGTGATTCAGTTCGTGTCTGCTGGCTCAATGCTGGCCTTTGTGTGTGTGTGTGTGTTTGTGTATGTGTGTGTGTGTGTGTGTGCGCGTGCGTTTTCCATAGCTCAGTACTGCCCTCTGTGTCTCGCTTCTCTAAGGACCTATTCTGCTTTCTCTGGCATGGTGGCCATGGTAACCCACTCAAGCCAGCCAATCACAAGCAGGCTAGAAAACTCACTGCGTCTGCTGCCACCATCTGGGCTTTTTACAACTACAATAACATTTTAATCATAAATTATATTCTGATGTCATTTGCACAGTTTTTATTTACAACAATATCAAATGTACATATCTTCTAACAAATGCCATTATGTACATTCAGGGGTAATTAAATACACTTAAGAGACTGATCTAACACATACATCTCATTATTTCCATTCAAATTCACTTATCTAGCACTACATGCAAGATAATTCATGGGAATACGTAGAAATTGCACCATGGGTCAGGCATGATCAGGTTGGCAGCCATTGAGGAACATTTCAGAAATACTTTTTGGGAAATGAATAAATAAATAAAACGCTAGTTTGTAGTTGGAAATTAAGCTCATGTTGTGCACGGTTACATTAATAATAGCTTTTGTGAGTTTGTCCTAGGTCAAGTTTGATTGCAGGCTGTGCCAGGTTACGTGTCTGCCATGGCTAGCAGGTACACTGGCACAAAGCTATGTGTTGAACACTAGTAGGTGCAAAACACTGTGAACAAGACACTCTGAGAGAGGTGGCAAACATGACATCATCATTAAAGGACAACAGCAAAAGAGACCTTCATAATAACAGTACAGCCTGACATCCCCTGCCTTAAGAAATAAATACAAAATGACAATAATGAAAATACAACAAAATCTAGTAGTGACCAATTAAATTTTATTTTGCCAAAATTAAAAAGAAATATTTTAATTGTCTAGTCAAAAGAGCTTTACGGACTGAAATGCCTGTCAGGTGTCAAATATGCTTATATCATTTGTCACATTTCTTAAAGTTACACAGCTTGTTGAAAGTGAAACATACCGCTTAATCATATTATGATTTCTTAACTGCCAAATCAGATCAATGGCTTATTTATTTTTGCCACAGCCAACAACAGCAATAATACCCCAAACACGCACTTTGAGGACTAAATGAAAACAAATTTCACACATACAGGGTACGTGGCTAGGCCTAACATGCACATGCATGTACTTGACTAGCTCAAATTATGCTTGTAAAATTATCACCAAAAATCTAAATAATTACCTGATTATCGATGTTAGAAGTGAAAATTCTAGTCCTGGCCAATTCCTATAATGCATTTCCTATCATGCATTTTGATCATAAAGCAACAGTAAAGAGAAAATAAAACAGGCCTTCAGGCCTGCAATGATGTGTCAAAAATCCTTTACGAATAATTTAAATGCTGATTTAAAAAAAGGGAAAAAGACAATATGGTAACACAGTTTGTTCCCTTCATGTAAACCATTTCTAAGAAGAACATCAGACAAGCACCTTGTAATTGTTGATCATTCTAAGAGAACAATACCCGAGAACATCTCCAATATAGGTTTGATTTCACTTAAAAACACGGCATAAAATAGTCTCTACTAGCATAACAAACAAAAGTATTTCATAACAGCATAACTAAACATCAGCTTTTTTCCAGTTTAACACCCAGTATATTCTGAATTTCAGTTTTTGTTCAAGAATTTTTATTTTGCTGCATTACTACTTGGTAGGATATCTGCTGGAACCTTAATATTGCTTAATAGAAGCTAGGATAAACTTCAAAATTTTACTTCTCACATTTAAGTGCATCCATAACCTTGCCCCTCCTTATCTGTGTGATTTGCTACATATTGCCACTCCTTC
>JBBPCX010000016.1:6155091-6172914 GCA_037974365.1 Hydrocynus forskahlii
TATGTATAAAATGTATGCATTTTCATCACTTTAGTCAGTGTCATTTGGTAACTCAGTATTGTGAATCAAACTGTTAACTAAGTATATCATTACACACCTATCAGTTATGTTTCTTAATACTGTTATTTTTCTTAATACTGTTATGTACTTTTATTTTGGGGTACGTTTAGTCTGCGAATGTGGTAACCATTGGTGAAAGTATGTTTTTAAACTAAACCGGCACCTTGAAAAAATGTAATTAGGAAAATGTAAATTGTGCCAAAGGTGCCACTTGCAGTCCTGGGATTCAAACCCACCACCTTCTGATCACAGTGCCAACTCCCAAACTACTAGACCACCAGCTGCTTAGTGATTGTAACACATCTGCACACAAAAAAAGATTCCATCCCAAGGTGTATGAATTATACTGAAGAGCAACAATAAAGACTACTTGACTTCTTTAGTAGATGTATAGTGAGACTGTCAAAAAACTTGTAGGTTGTAGTTACAGACAAAAGTCACAAAAAGCAAGAATATTGTCATTAAAATGGCATCAAATGTGCTTAATATGAATTAAAAAATGTTACACAGCAATATTAGTTGATCTTTCCCTGATGATTTTAAGCTGGCCTCCACTGCCCTGCCCCAAGTCACATGCCCACTTATTCCACCCAGTGCGAGACTAGTTGGGAAATATTGATTCCACAGTGGTGTCTGAATTGGAAAGGGTTTTACAGTAGAATTAAGTACAGTAGATTTGATTGGTTGCACTGACCATAGGGGACCAACCAAGAAGAAGTGATTTTCACAGGATCCCATTTTATATGTCTGCAATTGTTTAATTTTCTAGAAAAACAGTCCAGACTAGTGTTTTCTTTTAGGCCCTACATAGTGATATGTCACATAGCAAAGTTGTTCCAGCCCAGTTATGGGCCACATGTTCCACTAACACCTGGGCCACACACGGAAATGAATTACGGTCCTTTAGTGGGCCACTTCTGGTAGTCATAGTGTGGGCCACATGTGGCCCATATCAAAGCTATCATTTGGCCAGAGCTGGCCCTATTCTGGGCCTATTCTGGACCAGACATATTTAACAGGTTCCAGATTTCAGCATAGACTAAGACTAGCCGCTTGTTGGCTAATTTATTTGTGATGTGTGTGTGTGTGGGTACAGTTTATGATTGAAGAGCCTGAGGGAACAAACTGTTTCCCACTCTAGCAGTGGCAAACTTTTTGCCAGACAGAAGGAGGGAGAAGAGGGTGTGTGAGGGGTCGTCCACAAAGCTAGTGGCTTTACAGATGCAGCTTGTGATCTAGTCTTAGTCCAGGCTGAAATCTGGAACCTATTCTAAACATGTCTGATCCTGCATAGGTCAAGAATAGGGCCAGCTCTGGCCAAATGGCTTTAATATGGACCACATGTGGCCCACACTATAACTACCGGAATTTGTGTGGTCCAGGTGTTAGTGGAACGGGTGGCCCATAACTGGGACGAAACAACTTTGCTATGTGGGTTTTTTCTAACCACACCTTGATCATGACCCCAGTTGCACTGGAACTCACCTAAATGTTACCCTCGGAATCAAAATGTACTCCACATCTTTCATAACTTCTTGTTTTGAGGGAAGATTCTAGAGTGCTCCCTCACACCTCTCTCTCTCTTTGTGTCATACCCAAGGGTCCGAGGACTGCATTTGAGATGCCTGCCCCACCCTACCTGGAGAAGAACTCCTGGAGGAGGCCTCTGTTGATGCTCCAATCTCCCTGGCAGAGTGTTTGCATTTGGGATGTTAGCAGCCCTCTAGACCCTCTGGGTAATGAATCAGGGTATATTGTGTTCCAGGTCTCTAAGTAACGGCGCTACCCAGCTCGCCTCTATGTCTCCATGGAGTAATATCTCACTCATGCTGCTGGCGATAATTAGCTATGGGTTGGAGACTGCCTCCCTCCCCTGCCTCCCTCAGATCTGCCGGTGCTCCCTTGACTACCTGCCTTTCACTTGTTCCTTTTGTTTTTCTCACCGAAGAACAGCGGCCCCAGTAGGGGTGGGTCTCAATGAGCATTGACTGGAATTAAACGAGTAGGTGAGGCAAGCAGCTAACAGAACAATTAGATGCTTAACACTGTGCTTATGATGCAACTAACATGTTGAGTGATGTTCATCATTTGCTGCAATTCTTTGATGAAGCACTTTCAACAGCCTTTTAGAGATTTTGGGCATCAGAGTTTGTGTCAGGGCTCTTCTGGTCCTAGATTTTTTTCAGTTCAGCTCAGTTTTAGGCCTGAGGGTCTATAAGGTCATGGCAGTGTTTTCCACAAAACTGTGCATTAAGTTGACAGTCAGTGTGGTTTAGAACAAAATGTTCATATTGTCCAGCCTCAGTCCATTTTCAAATTGTCCAGCCTATTTAAGCACTAGTGATTACTTCACTTCAGCTAAAAGACACTTCCTCATGAGTATTGCTCAGTGAAAATAGAAGTCAAGCCAAACTATGCATAGAAGAATACACCAGGACTGTATTCTTCTGAGGGGCCTTGGTCTTTTCCCTCAAATGACTAATTGCTCAAGTTCCTTCAGTCCCAATGAAAATGATACAAGATGTAATATGTTTTGTGCCCTTATATCACAAGATGAACCCAAACATAGAGTGTTCTTGCATGCCTTTTTCCTTTTTTATGTTGCCCTGCCACCACCCCCACTTCTTTGGAGGACAACTTTATTTTTAATGATAGTTACAGTTACAAATATTTAGTGAAGCTGTACCTCACCCACCCACATACCCTTGACAAGACATGACAAACCCCACACACAAAAAAAATACAGTTACAATACAGAAAAATACAATTAAACTAAAAGGAAGAGAGAAAATGACATGACTTGACAGGACTTAGGACACAAACACACAAATGACTTGACAGGACTTAGAACACGAACACACAAATGGACAGACAGATGGGCAGACAGACAAATAGATAGATAGAAATAAAAGGTATGTATATTTGTATCAGATAAATAGGTAATGTGTGGGAATATTGTTGGTTAATAAAATTGGTTAACTAAAAGTTTTAAGTTGGAATGTAATGTAATGTATGTGTTTGTTGGGAGTTAGTTCACAGGTAAGTCTAAAGGAGTGATAAAAGAACCCCAGACATTTTTGGAAATGTGAAAGTTGATACTGTAATTTTATTTTTTCCATTAATATGTGTTCTCTGAGGAGGTTTGACCACTGCATAATGTTTACTGTGCTTCTGGTTTTCCAGCTTAGCAGGACTGTTTTTTTTGGCAATCGCCAAGGCAACGAGTAGAGGTCTGAAATTTGGGATTGATGGATTTATTGTTGAGTGGTCACCAAGCAGACAGAGGGATGGGGATAGTGGACTGCTACAATCCATAATAAAAGAGATTGTGTTGATGACATTTTGCCAAAAGTGTTGAGTTGGGGGACACGACCAGATGGCGTGGAAATAGTCATCTGCAGTTTTTATAGTACAATGTGAACAAATATCACTTTCTATAAATCCCATCTTGTACATTTTGTGCTGGGTAATGTGTACTCTGATGATCACCATATATTGTATAAATTGAAGATTAGCGTTGTCATTGTGAAGGTGTTCCTACAGATGTGGAGCCAAAATTTATTATCAGGAGTAAACGACAAATCTTTTTCCCATGCTTTGATTGGAATTAAATCGTTGGATTCACCGTTTATATAATTTTGAGAGAATTTTTTTTCTGATTTGTCATTTTGAGTATTTCGTCTGCTAATTGAGATGGCTGTAGATCATACATATGAGTAAAATGTGGAAAAGTGATAAAGCCATTGTTATGGAAAAGGTGTTCAAGATATGTGATACTCTTTAGTTTCCTGCCTTTTTCCACCTTAAACTACTCAAAGTAATTGCCTAAGTTACTGCAGAAATGTTTAACTGGCAGAATGCTGCCATCAAACACAGACAGGTTTGCTGTTTTACATAAGTTTGGCAAGGATGCGCAGAAAAACCCTGCTACAGTGTTTCTGAAATTGGATTGGATTATCCTTGTATATACTACTGCTCAACTAGCCAGTGAGCTACACAACTTCATAGAAACTGAAGAAAATAATTTCAATACAATTAGAAAATCCCCGTTTTCAACCATCTGTGTTTATTATCATAAAAGATATGTGTTTCATTAATTAGCCTGGTATGCTCTCTGTTGTTAGTAACCAGGCACAAAAAAGTAAGATCAGCGATCTCATGTTTAACATTTTTCCTTCAATTTTTGGCATTAAAAGGGTATTTCACCAATAATTTCCGTATGAACTATTCAGACTGGAAAAACGTACTGGAAAGATATTACACAAAATGGTGATGAAGGCACTGTCTGATGTATGAGGCGTTGCTTCAAATGCTGAGAGAAGTCTTTGGGCTAACATGCATTCTTTAAAGTGCAACAGTTGCAGCAAGGTGACAGCTACGTAAATCTTTTCATTAGGTTTACGTTCCTACTCGCTCCCTCTGCTCCTCCAAGGCACATGATCTGGCTCAGCCATCCCTACACACAAGGCAAAACCAGCACAGACTTTTCTTTTTTAGTTCCCCGCTGGTGGAATGAGCTGCCTAAGCCAACCAAAGCAGCAGAATCTTCAGAAATCTTCTGAAGACACACCTGTTCAGAGAACACCCCCTCTCCTGATGCAGCTAGTTACCAGTTAGCCACTGTAGGTTTGAAGATGGTATGTTCATGACCCAAAAGCAGGAATAGGCATTTATAGATTGAAAATAGGCATTGGGGTAAAAGGGCAACACTGAGGTGTGTGGTGATTTAGTCCTATAGGCTTTCAATTTAAATTACAGTACACCTCCAAACTTGTTACAGCCCGGTCTATGTTGGGCTGCAATGTACAAAAAAATAAAACATGGGCCTCCAGTGAGACCAGCCTTGACTCAGTAGGCTCCATCATCTTCTTCTACTTTCGGCTGCTTTTCCTCTTCCCTGGTAGCTCCGTCCTCAGCATCCTTCTCCCAACATACTCAGGGTCTCCCTTCACCATATATCCAAACCAACGCAATCTCGCTACTCTGACTTTTCCTTCAAAAGGTCCAACTCAAGCTGTCAGTCTAATAACCTCATTCCTGATCCTCTCCATCCTCATCGCTGGAGGTCCACAAGCCAGCGTATTTCTAAGTGCTGGTTCCAAGCCTGGACAAATGGGAAGGGTGTAAAACTTTTCCAAGTCAAATATGCGGACAACTAGAAAATTCCCCCTGCCGCAGTAGGCTGCTTATCTTAGAGGAAGGTAGAGGCAGAACACTTTGCTCTGCCGTACTGATTAAATAATACAGGAGTAGTAGTTGCCAGTGGATTGGAGACAGACATTAAGGGTAAGGCCTGCTATGGAGATTAAGACCAGGCCTAGATTCTAGTCATCGAGCTCAGCCTGGTGCTGACACAGTAACGCAACATACAAAGAAATAAAATGTGTTTGTTTTGTATTTATTCGTTTTAAAATGGTTAAAGGTTCAGAAGCCGACCTGGCCAAAATAATAAAGGAAAACACCTCTAAACCATGTCCCAACATTAACCTACCTACAATTAAGGCCAAAAAAATGATCTTGGGGGCCGCCAGTGAAACCAGGCCTGCCTCAGTGTCCTGTCTGACATAAAGAAAGGTAGATGCAGAACATTTTGCTCAGCAGAACTGATGAGAAGTAGTTGCCAGTGGATTGGAGAAAGTGTTAGGGGGACATTGAGGGTGAAGCCTGCGTTGAGATACTTACAATCAAAGACACAAAACTGATCTTGGCAGCTTTCGGTGAAACCAGGCTTGCATCAGAGGCCTGCTGAGCAAAAAATATATGTGTAAGCAGAACACTTTGCTCTGCAGAACTGATGAAATAACAGAGGAGTGGTAGTTGCCAATAGACAGACATCAAGAGTGAGGTTTGCAGTGGAATTTAGGACCAGGCCTACATTCTACATTCTAGTCACCAAGCTGAGCCTGGCGCTGATGTAGTGATACAATGTACAAATAAATAAAATGTGTGGGGTTTTTTTTAATTAATTTTAAAGTTGTTTAAGCTTTAGGCCAAAATAATAAACAAAAACACCTCTAACTAACCCCAACATTAATCTACCTGCAATCAAAGGCACAAAACTGATCTCAGGGGCCTTGAAACAAATCACATGAAGTAGTTGCCAGTGGATTGGAGAGAGTTAGACATTGAGGGTGAGGCCTGCTGTGGAGTTTAGGACCAGGCCTACGTTCTACGTTCTAGCTCAGCCTGGCGCTGACGTGGTGACGCAAGCGAGGCGTGGGGTTTCCCAGAGCCCAGAGCAGGGTTACCGCGCCCATCTCTGCTGTCTGATGGCCGGAGGAAGCGCATGAGCTGCTGAGGGTGAGGAGAAAGAAAGCAGTACAGAACGGCTGAAGGAAAGAAAAAGAAGGCTGCGTTTTGGATAGGGGATTGGATTACGTTTAAGGCGGCAGCAGAAGAGCTCGGTTTATTATAGTAAAAATTACTGTTTTTCTGCTCTCGGTCGCCCCGTCCCGGTGTGTGTGTTTCGAGAAGCTTAGTTCGGGGAGGTGCCGCTCCTCGGGTCGCTTGCTAGCTCGACTGTGCTCTGCCTGGAGAGACTTGGGAGTCTGGCTTCGCTGTTTCCAGTCAATGCGATATAAACAACGGACACCCACGACTAAAAACGGGTAAGAGGTCTGTTTTGGGAATTATTGTACTTGTATGTGAATGGTAGTTAGCTGCAGAAAGCTAATTGGGTTGATTGACTTCCCTTGGCTGTGTGCGCGCGCGCTGCAGCGGGGGTGCGGAGGTTAGGCTAACGTAAACAGAGGGATAACAGGCAACGTTATTTCATTTTTGTTTTTTAATCGCCGTTTCAATAATACCTACGCGTGTTGTGGGAAATGACAGAGCCTTTGCAAAAAAACCACGAAATATTTACCACTAGGGTTCAAGGCTCCCCTTTCGTTAGCTTGCGAAGCTAACTGCTGTCTTCATTCAGAGTCAGATTCGGGGTTGTGTAATCCCGCCGGTGTGAGAGATTATTTTTTTGCACTAGATTGTTTTTAAGAGTGGTAACCTAATCGCTGGCATTGCGTGCACGTTATCTTCACTTTAGGAAATACACCATTCGACGGATTCGATCTGGACAAGAACCTAACTCAGGATAGCTGTTCATAGCCAGAGAACAAACCTGGCTACATCCTGAAATAGTGGGCCAGTGTTTAACTGCAGCAGGGCACGGAATTAAACGTGGTGACTGCGGATTTCACACCAGGCGCTAGTTGTGAAATCATTAAAAAGGAGAGTGAAGATGGTGGACGAGGATAGAGCTCATCCTCACCATCCCTACTTCTGTCTTGAGTTGGTTATTCTAGTTCACTGCTCACACCAGCAGGCTTTTGGGGTGGTTTAGTGAGTGTGCAGTCCCAGGATTGAAATTAGGGCGTGTTTGGGAATTCTATTAGCACAAAACGTTACATATTGTTGTATGAGGGGGTAAATGTCGTTCGGATGTGGTTTTTTTTTCTTTTTTATCCGCAGCTTACACTCTTGCTTTACTTTGGACTACTATTGGACTGCTATCTCTAGTATTTAGAGTTATGAAAATGTTTGGTTTGGGATTGACCCGAGTATCCAAGCATGCACAGCTTGGATTAGCCACCATTTTGCTAATTGCCCATGTTGTCTGGGCTACAATTGCCTCTGCTTCATATTAGCTTGATTAGTAAGCTTGGATCAGGGTAAGAAATATCATCATTATTATTATGATCTAAGGGACTGGTGATGCTCGCCCGGACCACAGCTTTTAAAGAGACACGGATTTGTTTCTTTTAATCGCCGTTTTAAATATTTTTTTCTTCTCTTCTTGTTTTAGTTCCGCCACGGAGCTAATGTTAGCGAGTCTACAGAGGTGTTTGCTTTTTCTCGTCGGCTCTTAAAACGAGCCTCTGCTTTTAACAGTGTAATTGGATTTCGACAATCTCTTTAACCTGGTTGCTCGTAGCTGAAACAAGTCGGCCACCTTTCTACCGTACAAGCACAGAGAGACGGCAAAAACTGCCTTCTTGAAAATGAGGAAGCGGCTAATCCCACTGTTATGAAACGAAAGGAAGAAAGATTTATACGTCGTTTGGGTGTGTGGTTCACTAGGGGTAAAATAGAAAAACACTGAGATGGTTAAGAATCAGATAACGTGTTGCATTAAGGGGTTTCACAGTGGCGTGCTCGTAACGCGGTCGGTACCAACTTCGCTCGGCGGAGCACCGTACTCGCCTGCATTAACTATGTACTCCACAGAATCGTATTGACATCTGTTTCTGTTTTCCTGAGCCTTTTGTCACCTTCTACTACCAAACATTTTCTCCGTAATGGTGAGATAACGTGCCCGTCCACAATGACGGATTCATCGCGCCGCGCCGCCCCCCCCCCGAATGAAAGGCTTACTGTTTTCTAGACCCGAGCAGCTGCAACTGACAAGATGGCGTTCGTATCGATTTTTTTATTTTTCCATCGCTTTCCTCATTCTGAGCAAGACTACGGTTTGCCATTAAACCTTTCTTACTCGATTAACGAACAGCGTTTGGGAAAATTAGCCTTGAACATTTCGAGAGCAGTATTGTGGGCATCTTCTCTTTCACTCAGCTGAAAACGAGCGAGGCGTATTAATGGCAGGGGATTTGGGACAACATTGGAGGGGGGTGCCTGGGCGGAATCATGGTGTTACAGAATATGTCGATTCCCTGGTTTCATCCGGTTTTATCTCTTTGCATTATTTTCAGTTGTGATTCATGTAGGAAATGCCCGTCGTGGAGTCGTAGCACTTGTTTTCTGTTCTACACTCGAGCTTGTTCAGGATCACTCTGAAATGGAAGACAAGATCCACGTAATGTAGTTATATATAATTAATTCATACAGACCAGCAACAGCAGTGTATTAAAAGTAAAAGTCAGCTTCTGATGATGATCTCGCACCTTGTTCCAGGAAGTGCAGACTGACACATTTCCAGTTTTGTCCCTGGTCCACAACAAGCAGGCAAAGTCACACATGCACACATTACTTGAGATTCCGTAAACGTTTAGACAAGACAATGTTTGCTCAAGAGTCTCTCTCTCTCTCTCTCTCGAATGTGAGTTCAAACTAGGCATGCATCACTTTTAATGACCTTACCCTGAAATAACACTTGTATTGAGTTCCTTATTTAAGATTCACCACAGTGACATACTGCTCTATATATTCTGCTTTCAGACCTAATCTTTGTCTAAAAGTCTGTTAGCAAAAGTTAGCAACTTGGCCATAGTCCTTAACAAATTGGCATTGTCTCGGTGCCCATCACCACCCACCCCCTGTATTGGGCTCCCTGATGTCAGATCCTGTAAAGTCAATCAGCTTTGAGGAGCATATGACAAAGCTTAGAATTATGTGCCTTATGTGACTTGATGGATATTTGTTTTAATGTTTCTGTCTCACTCTCTTTATCCATTTTCAGTCAGACAGCTCAGATAGGATTAAACTCTTTCTGCCGTTGGACGTCAGCTTTTAGGATTATGGGCTTGGTCAGTGATACTGCTGATTTGAGTATGTCTTTTAGTATAGTTATTTTAAATATATCATCTAGTTTTTAGTGCTGTAATCTTCAGAAGAAAAATTGATTGAACCCTTGTGCCACTTCCAATGTGTGTAAGACTTGGGCATTTCAACATGGATCTAATATTAGTGGGATCTCATCTTATGATGGTCAAGCAGCATGTACACACCCATATCAGCTTATATTGCTTTTTAGTGCTCTAAAGCTTATATTCCAATAACATGTTCTTACTATTATTTAATGTTTATTTGGGTTTAGCATCACAAGTCCACATGTTTTGTTAGTGCAGTTGTACATATCAATCAACACATACAATTTGGGAGAAATGTAATGGCTGTTATTGTTGTTGGCAACAAATTATGTCAAGATGTGTTTGTGTAAGACCTGGTGACATTATAGGTCTTGGGTTTGTTAGATTTATTGAGGTCTTACTGACTTTGCACATTGCCAGTAACCATTCAAGATGCAAACTGATTATGGATTTGTGAAGCAAGACACAAACAAGCCACACGTAAATATGGTAAATTTGTGTAAATATTTAATTGTACTTGCACCACAGACCATCAATGCTGCCCTAAAGGCATTTTTGGCTGTATTTTTGGCTGTTTTTGTGTATTGAAAGTGACCTCCATAACAATTTGTCACAACGCTCAGAAAAAAATCCTGTAGCAGGAAGTTCTCTTTGTCTTTTTGTTTCCTGTCAGCCATTTTTGAGACACTTCCATGTTCTGTCCTTCCTGACTTGTGTATCTTTTATATTAGAGATGCTCATTTACGTTAACAAGTGAGTTAATTCCAGTTGCAGCCCTTGGATCCCAGATTTCTCTGTGACGAAATGACACGTGTGAATAAAAACCATCCATCGCTTTTCACTGTTACGTTTAAGACCCGAGATAAGTGTCAGTTTTTATAAAACATGAACATACCACGGCACACTGCGTGAACAGCACAAAATTCTTTCTTTGCATTTGACCCATTCACCAAGCAAAACAGTGGGCACACAGCACCTGAGGAGCACTGCATTGGGACAATACATTGCTCAAGGGTACCTCCAGCAGTCCTGGAATTTGAACCTACAGCTTATTGATCGCAGGGGTGACTCCCTAACCATTAGACCACCATCTGCCCCACACGAGTGGGTGATATCAGAGTACTTCAATACATTTTCTTAATATATGTAATGCATCACAATTATTTATTTGTCTGAGGTTTGATAAATTGGAACAGACAAAAAGAAGCAATGGTGGCATAAAACAATAAATTAACAAGTTTACTTACTTTAGCTGGTGTTTCATACGCTTCCTTGCGCTAAAGTGAACTAAACTACAGTATTGTCTTTTGGTAAACAAACATGCAGTAGGTCTGCGTTCTTTAAGTTCTGATGATAACCTCAAAAGGCATATTACGAAAGTGATGTATCACAATCATGATGAATATTGTCCTATTGCCCCCTCCTACTCCAACCCATAACAGCCTAATTTAAGACCCATGGGCCTTTTCTCGTAAATTGCAACAGCAAACATTTTAGCAGTAATTGAGCAATTGCATCCAAATGTAGAAAGCACGCCTTTGTCAGTCTTTGTGCAGTTTTTAGATTAGCTTTGGCTAGTTTGTCTTCTATCATGTGCTGTTTCTACTGTACCCAACAAAGTACCACAGTATATTTATCGGCGTACAAAAAGTGGTACGTAACATCTCGACTGTTATGCTATAAAATCTGGGAGGATGGATCATGAGGTAAGGTTCATCTTCAAAAAATGGGTTGATGTCATAGCCTAGTCTTTTAGGGATACTTTAGCCAGGAACTATGTTATTGTCATATTAAAAAAAAAAAATTATGGTAACTTAATTGGATAACGAAATCCTCTATCCAAATTATATTGCAAATATTTTATTACAAGTAATTTGTAAGAAGTATTACTTGAGATTAATTTGTAATGTATTGTTCACAGCAGCTGACATGTTTTAACAGAGATTTCGGGTAACAGTATTTTTTTTTTTCTAGATCTGTAACGCAACTCGTCCTGTAACCATGTTCCTTATAAATATTGCAGCAAAATGTGTTTTGATGTAGTTGGGAGGCTGTGTTGAAACTAGGGGCTGATACTATGATTTTCCAGGGTTAAGATTATCAGTAATCAAGGACAACAGTAACTGATGATTGGAAATGATCTGCATTTGCTATAAAATTATTTTTTTTGTCAGTTTAGATTATTTTGTTGAAATGCCTTTAAGCATTTACTGCCATTAACTGTAGTCTTGGGTTAAGTATGGCCAGCCTTGGTAAGTGATGTGTGGTGGAAATGACGTTATAGCCAATTTGTTAATTTGTCAGCTTGCTAAAATATGCATCAACAAATGAACTTGTTCAGTCTCGATCACATTCAGGTTCGCTCTATGAAACTCATCAGCTCCCCTTTTGACCATCGGTTCCCTATAACAATGCATGTGAAAGTGCTTAGTGTTCACTCTTTAGACCCCATTTGAATTTTACAACACTCTTCTTGACAATCTTAAGGCTTATTTACCGCTGTTTTAAAAAGAACATTTTGTCATGAAATTAAGAGAAAATGGCATTAACTTGAAGGACATAATGTAAGAAAATAATAGCCAGGTAATGTAAGGTACAGTGATTTTAAGAGATTTCTGTATTACTTCTCCAACAGTGCTGCAGTTAAATTAAACAAAAAAAATGGTTCACACGATGCCACACACTGTGACACAGTAGCTTTCAGTGTTTATTGGCTGTTGTTCATAACCGGTAACCAATGAGAGAGTCCTGTGGGTGGGGCAAGACACTAGACCCCACAGGAAGACTACAGTCAGATGCAACACATTGTAAAAGAATTTATTTTATCGGCTGTTAGAAAAAAGATACTATAATCTTAAATGATGAATTTCAGCTCATCACCAAGGAAGTGTTCCAAGCCCAAAGGCAGGCAAAACCATGACTTCATACTTGCTTTTGTAATACTGAATGCGTGGGTCAGGAGTGTTCATATTATGTGGGACCTCCTTTCTTGTCCTGTCCTAAGTATTCGTTAGATGTGGATGACGGGGCAGTGCTGTACAATGACACTGGGGCATATTTGAACACACAAGCAAATTTTCACTTTTATGTTACTTTTAGTTTATGGTTCATGTGACCGACCTTTCCTCTTTTTTCCGCCAATGTATATATTCACCAAACACTGAGAGAAATCATAGCGGTACTTAAGTTGGCTTTATAGATTTTATTTTATCCTTCAAAACTTCATCTCTGTCTTTATCTTCATTCACTGTGCAGTAGTAGTTATATGAAGTTTTATGAACCAGAGAAAACATTAGAGTACCTGTAACTGCGCATACCTAAGTTTGTCCCTGTGCCATCCTAGTATTTCCCTCCATGTACAGTTTGCATGAAGCTGTCCTCAGTTTTCCCCGTTATCGGATGACACGCACACGCAGCTTTGCAGTTTTGAATATCCAAATTTTTTGCGTTCCATAGTATAACCAGTTGCCTCTTCCCTAGTGAGCTTTTGCATATGCTGCCTCAGAAGGTATGTTTTGAATAAAGACTTCACTTTCTATTTGCATTCTCAGGCCATAGACTGACTGAGCAGCAGACAGTACAGAAATGTGCCCAAACTTGAATCAGCAGGTCTCACCCCGCCCACCTCATTTGTGTGCAGAAGAAACGGCTGGAGAGAAAGGCTAACTTTGTAGCTGGACTAAAATGATTTGCTTTGAATCATGTGACAGTTTGCTCACTAGTCTCTCTTTTTTGGGATCTGTGTGGTGGTGGGGGTTACTGTATTAGTGCAATCAAAGACAAGTTTATTGCGTTTCAAGCAAAGTCATGCTTTTGGCTTTGGGCGAGCTGTTCAGGCTACATTATTTCCTTTTATGAAAAAAGTAGTTGTATGGGCGGCAGGAGTCTAGCACAACTGCATCTTTGTGTTTGGGCTATAAAGGGACATATATTTGTTTTTTCTGTTTTAAGCAATCCAAGTGTTCTGATTACAGCTCAATGACAGAGCTGCCAAATCCGGCTGTTTCTCTAATGACTATCTCCCATGGTGCTGGCATTTTAAGTAACTGTCTTGTAGCCAGGGTACAGCCAGCATAGACGCTATCCAGAGAAACCAGTTTAGCTAGAGGCTACAGTAAATGGACGGTGGAATGACTAGCCAGTTTGCTCCACTCAGTTGAAATCTTTCCAAGCTGACTGATTCATAGTCAGGAAAAGACTGCGCGGGGTAGGCCTTAGAGTCCTTACCAGAGGCCGTCTGTAAAGTGTAAGGGACCAGTTAATATGTTGCATTTGTATTAAGCTGTAGTGTAAACAAGGCTCTGTTTGTGGTCGCAGACTGCCTTTCTAGAGTGTAACACCAACATGTCCCTTGATTTCCAAATGACAGTGGTCTGTGGTCACAGCAGAACAGTGCAGGGTTAAAGCAAAGAAACTCCGCCAGCAGTACATCCAAGTGCGGTATGCACTTAATAAAACGGGCAGCTTGGGAAAAGGAGAAATTTTCCCGCACGTTAATTCTGACCAATCGAAAAGCAGTTTTGGAAATACGTTCAATGGCACATCTAGCCAACGAGTGACTGCATTTTGGTTCGTTTCAACTGGTGTGGACCAGAGCAATCAGTGTAGTGTGAAAAGGACCCAAAACGGCAGAAAAATGCTACAATGTATCATTTGTTGCCCTTGGTCCAGACCAAATGAACCGAACCACATATGTGAAAGCACCCTTAAAGTTACTGATCTAATTTAGGATTAGTGCATTTTTTTCCATCACATACAAAGAAGGCGTTAATTGTATTTTTTTTAATTTTTTTTTCTATTTCTTTTTCATTATTTTGTTTATTTTTTAAACTTCGTGTTGAGGTGGCAGTCCATTATTTTCTGGAGGTTTTCAAATTTAAAGGTTAGAGCTTAATGAGTGCTGATGTCCCGTTAAGGGTTCTGAAGGAGAAGACTTACTTTCATGCCCTTTCCCTTGCAATGCTGCACATGACCTACATAATCACTCAGTGGCACTTTTTACACTCCAATCTCTCAAGGTCATCCGTGCCCTTAAAGAACGAACCTATTTGGGCATAGATGACATGTATTGTCTCCACCCCAACATAGATTTTTTAATTTGCTGTTAAATAAATAGGCATTTGTCGAGACAGCGTATGTTCATTAAGACTTTAACCAGTTCCATCTGATTGTCTGCAGTAACTTTTGTCATGCAAACGATATATAGTTTACAATATCAAAATTGTTGTTTTAACGATGAGGCAGCTGGCATTTCAAGTACTTCTGCAATAACCAGAGTAAAATAACAGGACTCGTTTTGATCATGCCGTGGCTCTGAGAGTCGTACGCACATGTCTGCAGGCTGTGGCGCGCTCCGTGTCGGCGCTTACAGACTGTGCCGCTCCATGTGTGTTTGGATGCTAAGCTATGAACGGAGAAGGAGAGCCAGGCGAACCCACTAACAAACTACCACCTGCACAGTCTGGTTCTGTAGGTCTTATAGCCAGGACGAGCGGCATTATCACACGCATGGAGATGGTTTGGATTCAAAAGGGTGGACGTAGCTCAAACCAATCTGCTAGCAACGTGGGAAAGGGGTTGCAGTGAAAGACGCTGCCACAACAAACCTATTTCACCATCTCCGGACTAAACACTGGACTCCATATGAGGAGTATGAAAAGCTTTGGGGATCTGGTAAATCCACGGTAGCAGTGACAGCAAAAACAACCCCAGCAGCAAACTTTTGACAAAACGTTTGACAAAAAAATGCCTTACCACAAAAAAGCAAATGATGGCAAGACATAACCAAAGCTGTCACAAAATATATCACTAAATATATGGTGCCAGTCCAAGTGGTTGAGAAAGATGGTTTTTGAGCATGTCAGACCCAAGATACACACTGCCTGGCCAAAAGTATTTCAATAAAACAGCTCTGCCTGAACTGTATGACTTCAGTTGCCAAACTGGCGCAGAATCTGAAGAACATGTCACATTTTGCCAAAACAATGGATTTATAGTCGAGAACACCCAAGACATTCATTTCACTGGCAGCACACTTTAGCAACTACAGTGCTGGTGTTTGCAAACATCCTACTTTCCAGACAAACACACAGGTGACATCATTGCTTGTTTCTTGGTTGTAATATTTGACAGAATCTCAGGTGAAGTGCATGTGCATCTATTTTTTTTTTTTTTGGCAACGATTTTTCCAGTAACTTTGTGCAAAAATGGACAGAATTTGATGATTTCCCTAAAAAATCCAAGTTTAGGCCAAGTTTATTTTATATCTTTGTACAATATTGGACTGAAACTGAATAATTTGTTTACAATTACTGATTTTTTTTTCTTGTGCAGAGTTAGATGGAATTGAAATGGCTTACTTTTGGTCTTCCAAATGTAAGGGAGTGAGTTATGTGTTTGTCAGATGCTGTATTTTTTATTGTTGCTTTTTAATACCAAATTATTAACATAAGAGCAGGTCTGTTGAATGTTTGTCAGAATTTAGTTGTTGTGAGTAAAAACCCACTCAGTTGCTCTGTTTGATTTTATTGTTATTGTTATGTCAGTTTTAATAAATTCAAGACCTGTTTTTCTTCAAATATTTATGTATTGTGTGCTGTTTATGTACCATTTGTAAATGACTGTAAATGACAGTAAATATTGTATTCAGCAGAGAAAGCAGGTGCAAAATAAGACTTAACAGTGTTTTGAATTATTAAAATATCAGAATTATTTGTAGTTTTCTGATATTTTTTTCTAGATCGAGCACCCCTAGGTAAAATATTTTATTTCAAGAAGATAATTGCCTGAATTCAATATTTTATAATTTAATGACTATTTGAAAATTCAAAGATTGTCACTCATCCATACCGAACCAAACAAAGAGTAAACCGTGCTCTTGTGGACACCTGGCTATGGATGGCTGGGCATCACCAGGGATCAAATTCCATGTTTCCCTCAGAATCCCAACCTGTTGTTTTTTTTTTATTTCTTATTTGTGTCCAAACTGACCAGAAATGTTTAGTCAGCTGAACAGTTTCACTGATATTGGCATCTATGGGTGATCGGGAGACTTGTATCTGTCTTAGGCAAGCTTATTCCACTTAATTTGTCACCAACCGTTCTACAGGATGTCTGCCCTCCAGCAGGCTGTATGTCCAACCCTAATAAACCCCACCTGATCCATCTTATTATTGCCTTCAGAAGTCCTTGATTAGGTGAATGAGGCTCACTAGATTTAGGTTGGAGGTTAAAAACCTGAAGGAAGGTAAATCTCCCGGAGATTTGTTGGTGAATGCGGTTGTATTGCATTTCTTTGTCTGGTCTGAAGCTTAGTTTGCTGTGAGGCTAACTAAAGTAGTCTTGCTGTGGGCATTATAAAATCCACTTTCTGCTATTGCACTGCTGTGCTTTCCCTCCGATTTCACATAAATGCAAGAAACAAGTAATGAGTACTTGTTTTCATTAGAACATGAGATTTATTGATATGTGACTGATATGTGACGCCGATTTTATTTATTTATTTTTATTGGGGGGGCTGATATTTGGTCATTAATAATAATAATGATAATAAATATAGCCACGAGTGGTGATGAGCGGGGTCCAAGCTGTTAGCGCCCAGTCCTCCAAAACGCAATGCTGACAGATTAGAACGCTTTGAGCCAGGGCTGGGCGATATGGCTGAAAACTATATCACGATATCAGTGTTTCATATCGGTCGATATCGATAATTATTGATATTTTTTAAGGCCCATTTAAAATAAGGACCAGGAGAAAAATATACTACATTTAAACATTTTTATTTGAAACTTAACCTTCCTCTGATCATAATCCCCTCAGTTATTAAGACATAAATATCAACAACCATGGAAAACTCAAATAGTTAAAATGTAAACATCTAAGTACTTTACTTTGCCATACTGTGTTTCTCCAGTGTGAATACCCTTGCAGTATTAATGTATAAGCTTTTGTTTTTCTGTTTAAAAGTCTAAAGTCACAATGAACACTTAACAATTATCTCTTAACATTTAAGGTGCAAAATGAAAGAAAATGTAAAATGCTAAATAAAGAGTAATAAAATAGTGCGAAGTGTAACATATAAACGGAGAAACCTGAGAATTTAGTGCTAGTGCTAGGAAGTTCACAAGCTGTTCACCTTCTGGTGAATGAAGTGTTTTTAAAATATGTGCAGTGTTTTGTAAACATAAATAAAACTGAGGTAGACTGAGATACATCTGTAATATAA
>JBBPCX010000016.1:6203242-6217728 GCA_037974365.1 Hydrocynus forskahlii
GCGTGTAGGACAGTAACTAGTTAATGAGCGTGTAGGACAGTAACTAGTTAATGAGCGTGTAGGACAGTAACTAGTTATTGAGAGATGCCTGTGACGTAACGAACGCTCAAAATCCCCGACAGTTCTAAAAACCCGGCCGGACGTGATTTCCAGGTCTCTTCCTGCGGAGGGACTCAGAAAAGCAATTCTGTTGCTACTTTTCCCTTTTTTCAGCTTTACATCGGAGGCTTAAATATTCATGAGGTGATTTGCACTTACCCTGTATGGTTGAACGGGGCGTGTAGAGGGCGGAACATGCAGCAAATCCACGTGTGAACGCAGGTAGAGCGCCATTAATGAAGCGAATATTGCTTGCAGGTGTGCCTTTGATCGCACGTACACTTTTAGTATGAGTTCTAGGTTTTATAAATGAGACCCCAGGACTTCAGGAATAATGTTCTTTGGACTGATGAGTCTAAAATGGAATTCTTTAGACATCAGAACAGAGGAAATGTTTGGTGTAAACCAACTACAGCATTCCAGGAAAAGAACCTCATACCAGCTGTGAAGCATGGAGGTTATGTTTCTGACAGACTGGTTCCAGTTCTCTCGTTTAACTGTTACAAAACCCAATACAGGAGACTCAGAAACATGATGTAAATGATTAACAGATGCTTATTATCTACACTGGATATCAGTTTTCAAATATGTCTGGATCATCAGACGGTGTTGGTGTTCTTGCGGCAAACGTGATCTGAAAATCAATGCAAGCTTAAATGTATTTATTTATTTATTTATTTTTAATTACATCGCACATTTACACAAGAAAGCGGTATCCCTTGCTTATGCTTTAACCATATGTAGTGTAGGCCTGAGGCTTCTGTCTGTCTTAGCTTTGCATTACAGACCAGTGAGAGATGCACTATGTCCAAACGTATGAAGACACTTCGCATTTAATAATTCTTCTGCAGTCAAGGGTATTAATAGTGGGTTCGTCCCCTTTGCTGAAGTCCCTCTCCTCCGACTCTGCCCTTCAGTTCACCAAATATTCTGAACTGAGATACACCTGTAACAAAACGTGAATCAGGTGTGACTTCAGTGTAAATTGGAAGCATGCGAGAACGTCTGTGAAGTGACAGGGGTGTCGAGCTCCGGTCCTGGAGGGCCGGGGTCCAGCGCAGTTTGAGGGTAGTTCTCCTCAAACACATTCACTAAACCCGACAATTCACGGGTGGGGTGAACCAGGGGCCATATGAAAAATGCTGTGCGTAGAATTCACACTAAAACGTTCTATGCACTTTCTCTTTATAAATCCCAATCAATGTGAAATTGTCACGCCCCGACTCCTCCCGTAACTATACATAATTGAATATGCAAATCAATATAAAAACCGGCTTTGCTCAGGGTTTTGTTAAAAAAATGGCAAAGGCAAGCGGAAAAAAGAAATACTTTAGCACATAAGAAAGTGGAGGTCTTGCTTACTGAAATTGAAGCAAGAAAACAAATACGTTTGGTGGATTAAGCAGTGGCATCAGCAATAAAAGAAGCGGCAGAGGCACTGAAAAATGTAAATTTGGAAAGTCGCAGTGCTCGAAACTAAAGTAGTGGTTCTCCATAAGATTCTGAGCGCCACTGGAGGAGGGAGCGGGATTCCAGGGCTCACACCTTTTGAGCAGCGAGATGCTGCAATTACTGAGGACACACTTATAACGGGAATTTCGCCAGCAAAAAGGGGGACTCCGACATCAGCGCGCGTGAGTTGTTTTCTGTTCTTACTGTATTTGTTTGTCTTAGTTGCATGGTTAAGATGAACAAGCAGGCAGCAGATGCGGCATTACTTATGTTTATTCTGTTTCAGACAAGGGTACAAGAAGTGAGCTCCGTGCTGTGGACGAGGCTCCCGGCGGCGCTGGCGCTGGCCGCCTCACTCCCGGGCCTCAGAACCCGAGGGGCGACCGTCCGGCCGAGTGCTGGCGGAAGCTGTGCTGCAGTCTCACAACGCACTAGTCAACGCTGTGAGAGATGTCGCCAATTAATTAAAAATATAAATGCTGTAGCCTACTGTGCGACGCCAACCAAACTAAAATAAAATAATTAGTTAAACACGCTGCGTGTGATTACCTGTTTCATTCAAACAAAGTTGTAAAGCTGTCCCATTTGGCAGAACATTTGGTGGGTCGAGGTCAGGTTCCTCATTCCTCAGCTCCTCAGGTGCAGGCAAGCCACGGTTTTGTGCCGCATTACCCAGCAGCGACACGCCTGCACAGTGCGACACTTTCTGAGGACTCCAGAGCAGCACTCTTGTCCAGACATCGCCATCGGGCCTTCAGCCGCGCCGCAGCCCTGCTGAAGGGCCTCATTATACCGTCGCTCTTGTTCACTCCGGGGGTTTGAGAGGGGTGAGAAGCCACGTCTTCAGTGGGAACACACTGTTCCCGAGGGAATGGTCAAATGGCTGGATCGTACACAAAACTTACAATTTTGGCCCACAATTAGGAAATGTAAGTCTTCTTACGGAGAAGCCAGCCATCACACACCACACCATTTTCAAGTTAGTTTCCAACACTGCTATTTATGAGAATAGAGGAAGCATGGGTTGAGCCAGGCCATCTCTCCACAACAGTAATGAGACGCATCACAAATAATTTGCATATTAATAGAATGAAAATGCTTTCTATTAAAAAAGCTAATTCATTCTCCGAAAGCGCCTTTAAAGCAATGTGTGTGCAGTCGACCACTCCAATTACATTTGGAAAACTGGACATCTCTGCGAATTGCGCTTCAATGTTTGCCTGTTCAAGCACAGTGTATGGAAATTTTATGTCTGGATGACAAACGGTTTATACTAGGGATTCACCGAAAGGATTTTTTGGGGCCAAAACCGAAAATGGGGAAACACTTGGCTGAAAACCAAAACAGAAAACCGAAAGAAATTGTTGTACCGAATTTTTGTAATATTGCCAATTATGGCTGTTACTGTGTCAAGCATTGCAATTGCATAAATTAATATTCATGGTTCAAAGAATAAATCTGTTACAAAACTATGAAAATATTTATTTAGCATTCAAACAATGCACAATATAAAATAAAATTTGAAATAAAATATTTTACTTGGGCCCACTCATGAATAGCCTAAAAGCAAGATAGCTGAAATATTATACAATTAAATATCTTTTTTCATAGAACTAGTGAATTCAAGTGCATTTATTATTCTAAACGAAGCACATGAACAAAGTGCATTCAGTACAAATGTTTCAAAAACCATTGAAAGATAAAACAACATTCTCTGTAGGCCTATAACAAAATAGTGTATCAAAACAAAGCCTGGCATAGCCCATATATTCACTGTAATCACTGGAAAACTTTCTTGCCTTTTCAAAAACACAGGTGTGCTCGAAGGGTCTCGCCTCTTCTGTGCTCGATCGGGATGTTTTGATTTTTATCCCGACCTTGAGAAAGTCTTTGTGGATGCACCCCCTCTAGAAATTTCGGCATTGCACCTTTAGAAACGCCTTTCCACGTGTCTTTCTTAGAAATACAGAAATGCGCCCACATGGCAGACATGTTGACTCTGAAGGGGTTAGCGACGGTTCCAGGTGCAGGCTGTGGTTGTTGATTACGTCATCACTGTTTCGGTCCCGAAAAAAATGCATTTTTTGCCATTTTCGTCTGAAAATTTTCAGTGGCTGAATATTCGGTGCATCCCTAGTTTATGCCATCCCATACAGCGTGGTTCGACTCAATGATGACTGAGAAATACCCGATCGGCCCGCGGGTTCACGCTGAAAAGCTCCTCTGGCTGAAACCGAGGGTGGACAGAACGTGTAACGGGACAGTTATGGCGCAGTTCCTGAAGGTCTGCCTTTGTAAAGCTGCTCTAGTCCAGCACACAGCTCCAAGAGGATAGTTCTTGGGAATCTAAATCGACTTAGAAGCCAGTCATCATCATGGGCCAGGAAATCAGTATGATCCCTGAATACGCGCTCTCTTCTAATTCTTCCATTTGCGATTTCTTATAATAACGGAAGAGCAGCCATGGTAGTTGCAATAGTTTGGCCATTCTCTCCACTGTTTTATTGTTACATTCAGTTTGTTTAATTGAGTACAATTAGGTGTCCACAACATACAAATACGTTCAGTGACTTTGATAAAGACCGCGTCATTAATGCAAGCATACAAAAGGGAAGTTATGGCACCACTGATTTGCCACTAGATGCCACACGTTTACAAAAACGAGCAGAAACGTGCGTACGCATTGGTTGGGGTCGCCGTGAAATTGTGCGTAGCCGTGCACCAAGTTTAGTGTTTATACATCTCGACGCAGCATTTTTGCTGCAGCATTACGCCCAGTTAAACATATATGAACATATTAGATTAGGTGGAGTAAGGTGCCAGTTTGGCACCCACAAGGAAAGCTCTAAAACAGTAGGACTCTCAGGGCGAGGACCTAAACCAGTGGTTATAAGTTTCAGTATTGAGATGCTTTCTGCATTTTCCCCTCCTGCACACCTGACCCAGTTCACTATAATTACTGGATGATCCAAACTAGAAGGTTTACATGGTTTAAATTCCAGTCAATCATTTTTGGCTACAGGGATCTGCCTCACTTCCTTTGTAGTACAACTTATATCTGGCAGACTAAGTCCATAAGGCTGAAATACTTACCTAACAGTCAACTAGTGGTAAAACCAGGCAGCCCAGACAGGTCAGCTGTATTAGAAGTTGCTTTGTGCACTGGGACGCAGTCATGCTGGAATAGAATAGGTTCTTCTCCAAACTGGATTCACAGAGTTGGAAGCTTGGCGCTGCACAGAATGCCTTGGTCTGCTGGAGCACTGATTGTCCTCCACTGGAAGTAAGAGGCCACCCTAATTCAATATTTAAGAAATGTGTCCCAATACTTTTGTCCAAACAGTGTAGCAAGTGATTACAACAAGAAAGCATTTCATTCTTTAGAGGTTATTTTTCTAGGAAGGACAAATAAAATCCTCGTCACACTGCTCTAGTCATTCTTTTGCGTCTAAGCTACAATCACTTTACTGTACAAAGCACAGCTTGTAACTTTTGTGGAGCTTGACTAGAAGATCTGAAGATGCAAGTTTTATTTAGCATTAAATTAGACTGACAACCATCATGGCGACTGTGAAGCAATAATGGTGGTAAATGTCTTTGTAGATCATTTCTATACTCTGCATACTCAACCTGGAAACATGGCATAATATTTCGCACACCTCTGCCGATGCTCTCCTAAGATGTGTGAAAACTGCTTGTAAACCACCCAAACGAAGGAAAAAAAGAGAACAACAAAAGCAGTAAAGGGCAAAATGTATATGTTATGACAGCATAGTTAACAACTGAAATCAAAGGACTGTCCATTGCCATTAAATCACTGTAGAACGCAAAATCTTCACATAAAGTAAACGATGAAACTGAGGGTGAGCTATAAGTCGTCCCCGTGACTGAAGATATGAAGCTGCTCAGGGTAGCTTTAGTGGCACTTCCCTCGTTACATTGTTCTCGTTCTCAGGGAGACACTTTTTGTGTGGTTCATCAACAGTAGTTTAGTTAAAAAATAAAACAAATAAGGAATATGAATCAATAGCATCATGCATAACAAAAGACCGCAGTTTATATTACTGTTGCTTCAACTGATATCTAGATTTAACAAGGCCTGCCTACAATGATACGCACCACCAAGTGGAGGCATTTATCATGGCACTTCAACACAAAGTATTACAACAGAATATGATTTCCAGCTCCTAACTGTACTTCTATTCTCCTTGACCTCCTATTAAAGCGACTGCTAAACTGCATGCCTAGTATGGGAGAGAACCCAAATAGTAAAATATAATGAATACTGAAGGTGAAACATTCCTTAACTCAGTTATGCCTAATTTATATAATCAAAGGAATTTATACTTGTACTAATGTTGTATAATGAGGGATTGTATTTATTTTGTCCAATACAAAGAGCCAGTAAAGCTTATTGCAGTAAATAATACTGCAAAACCCCAAGTCAAGGTGTATCAACTGTAAAAATAAAAACAAAAACAAAAACAAAAAAACTAGGTTTGGGGTCCATTTAGGACTTCATGTAAAAGTGCAGATTTACTACCTCGACCCAAAGAGCTACACTCAATAAAATACAAAAGGCAGAACAATCCTGAAGTGTGATATGACCCATGATTACCCTCACAATGCAACTCTCAGAGCCGCCGGTATTGCACATGTTTTCATGAGCACAGGACTCCCTCGTACACAGCGCAGCACGGACAGAGGAAGGAGATTTGTGGGACATGGAATGATAAACATGGAGATGAGAGATCCGAAAGAGAAATAAATCAAAGAATGATGACAATCAGACACGACTGGAAAAGGAAGACAAAGATAAAGGAGAAGGTTCCTCCACAATTTAGATGAACAGAAACAACACTTGCATATTATAAGTGGTAACCAATCACTGTGGCTCAGACGCGGCTGACTGAAAAAAATCATCCTGGCTATGCAACAATCATCCTAAGGCTTGAATTCTTCATAGCAGTGCTGACAGAAAGCAGTGTTTACCTTTAAAAGACGTCACTCTGTGACTTAAGATTCAGCGAGGGACCGGGTGCGGCTAGCCTGACAGTTCTGTAATGTTCTGTCCTAAATGCAGTTTAGCTTCCTGTGGCTTTATAAGTAGAGAGCCAGGCCTCTGTGAACAGTCCTGGAGTTCTGGGTTGGTGGCTATAGCTTCACGTTGCTGAGGTCTTTGGACAGGCTCTGTAAGTACGCCTCGTGGATTGTGGTAAGGAAACGAGCATCGTTCTGAAAGAGATGAAACAAGAACAAAATTCCATAAATAAAACAGCAAATTCCTTTCAATCAATACTGAACCTAAATGTCCCTCTGAAAGTTTTTTATTTGGTGTAAGCGTAATTTAAGGTCAACACAACAGTGTCATGATCTGGTGAAATCACTCAAGCACAAAAACTACAGATGCAATTAAACAGTTTAAGCATAAGATTTTTTATCCTGATTTTCAATGTTTTTTTGTGATGGTCTTGTTTTTAGAGGACTCATTATACAATACAACGCCCGGTCTAGCATTTTCAAGGCCTGACTGCCTACAGTCTGGCAGGAAAAACTTACAACTCTCAAAATCTCTACATCTTAAAATTCATCAAAAAAATTATGGGTTTATCCATAAGCCACACCTCCCCACACAAAATCTACTCTGATAGGATGCAATCAGATGCCTAGTTTTGAATCATTAAGACTGTGAATAAGACAGAGTGAGGGTGTACTGGCAATACAGTTTTTGAATTGCCAGTTTCTCATCTGAGTTTCCATACAGTACTGAAACCGTCACACCTTTACATGAACCAATCATATCCAGACACTGTACAGACTTCCATTACAAGAGGAAAAAAAAAAAAAAAAAAAACAAGAATAAATGCAAATCCCAACAGTCCCCAAAATCTAACCCTGCTCTCCTTCCAGACCACACTATTCTCCTTACACACTAAAAAAATTCTCTCCCGTAATTAGGAATGAACTCAAGGAATGATTCTTTGCCTTTTAGTGTGTGTGTGTGTGTGTGTGTGTGTATACATACCTTTATCAAATGTATCAGAACATCTTGTAGCTGCGTCTTGTTGTACAACACTGACGGCAAGTCTCCACTCCCCAGAGTGTTCTGTGGTGAAGGTGGAGGGCCAGGCTGTCTCTGGAGCTCGGGTACCTTCATGGTGGACTGCTGGAACGCACTGGGAGAAAGCAGAAACGAGGGCTCCTGCCCTGGCACCACTAGCCCTGCCTTCATCGTCTTTGAAAACAGAAGCAAATCATCAGGTTAACAATGCATTAGTGTTTACAAATGATTACAAATGAAGACAAACTTGAATTTTAGTGTTTAGTCCATGTACTTACTGGGATGGTTTTAACAATGCTCTGGCCCTGAGGCTGCGCAAAAGTATCTGCCTCTTTATTCTACAAGCCAGAGAACCCGAGAGAGAGAGAGATTACTGAAAGTTCAGAGAAATGGTCTATAGATAACAGTCAGCCTCTAACCCTAACCTGTGCAGATGCTGTGCTCTTGCTGGCGAACACAGCTGGAGCTTTGGGTGTGGGCTCTCTGAAGCTCTGGGGTGTGACCAGTGCACTGGGCATGAAGCCAGACACCGTAGCTGGCTTGGGAATCCCGTGTCCATCACCTTTGAGGGGGTTTATGTACTGAGGTGCAGTTTGAGGACCAGCCTGACACCGGGGTCCCCCAAGTGCTGAAATATTCTCAGCCCCGCTTTGGGCCATCAGTCTAGGAGAAACCGAGTGCTGGGGATCCCTGGAGCCTCCAGTCTGGAGGAGAGGTACCAGGCCTGGGCCTCCAGGGTCCGCCGTGAGACGAGGAGTGAGGAGCGGCTCGAGGGGGATTGGTGGAGGAGCGTAAGTCAAGCCCCGAAGGAAGTTCTCGCCTGGGGCGGGGTCTGAGGGGTTGTGGGCAGGTGGAGCTGGGTCTTTAGGTAACGAGCTGCCAAAAAGCTCCTCCACTGTGATCTGTTTTACCACACTGTGGGTGTGCTGTACAGAAAGGGACATATCAACCAAAAATACAATCTTTGTGAGTGAATCTAGTGGAGGCATGTTAGCATGGAAGTATTCAATGACTCTTTGAATTCTACTCACTTCAAAACTCATAATCCAAACATAAGAAAAAAAATGTACAGACAGACACTTGCATGCAAATTGGGGCTCTCTGGTCAACTTAGACGTTTGTTGTCTACAGGACGTTTACACATTGTAGAGAACAATTACTGCATATTTGCTGAATAATATATTTGGGGAAAAAAATACAGAAATTGTGCAGGAAACCATAAGCAGAAGATTTAACAATTATTTTATATATTACTAACTATGGATTACATTGAATGCCTGTCACAGTATAATATAATGACTAGAGAAACTAGTCATTACAGTATTACTCAAATTTTGAAAATATGGTTAATTTAAAGTTTAAAGAGACTTTAATGTACCTTGTCCTGCTGGGCTGCAGTAACTGAAGGCTTTGTGGTCTCTAATTTAGTCGGGTCTGGAATCTGAGCAACATCCGTGTTTACCTGTAGATCGGTTTCATTACACTGACTCTACAGACACAGACAGACAGACAGTAAGTGCATTTCACAAAATGACAGTGCAATTCAGTTAAAATTAAATTAGCAAAATGGCTGTATGAAATTTAAGCAGAGACATGTTGTTATGGTTAATCTTGGATTTAAAAACTAATATGCTGTGTGTGTGCATGTGTATGTGGGTTTATGTAATTCCATCAAGCCTTCTGATCCTATCCGAAATTAAAAAAAGTGTTCTGAAACCTCTGTTGCACTGGTTCAATCACTGGCCTACCCTGTGATATTCCTCCTTGGCCTTGCTCAGCAGTTCCAGTATGTCCATCGGTCTAGTCTCCACACAGCCATTTGTTCTGCCTCGATCTGGGGACGCCTGCTGAGCCCTCAGTGCCTCCTGCTTTACTATTCTACAACATCCACAAAAGAAGAGAGGACAGTCACTGTCAGAAGTTCAACCACTAGAGGGCAGTACTGCCCTTCAGACAAACACCTGCACAAGACTGCAGAGCCTCAGCACATGCTAGTGAAGAGTAATAAAGTGTAAAATAAAGATTAAAAATATGAGTACAATACAGACTAAATAATACATACTAAATACTTTGCTGTATTTACAGTGAACATACTCGGGAGTGACAAATTAAAGAAAAAACATGCATTTGCGCACTTGGACAATATGACCAAGGATGACTTATAAACATTTGTAATTTTCCCCCAGTGCCTGTGCTTTTTATATCACTGAACTTCAAATGTGCATTCATTCTTGTAACGAGGGGCTTATGGACTGTAGTCCTGCTTGTGTGCAGGCTGTTCTTGCGGACAGTAAGATCAGGCCCTCAATTGATATTTTCTTTTCCGGAACAGCTGTTCCTGTTTATTCTTACTCACTAATGCACGAACACTATGGTTACTGAAGTGCAACCACTTTCCTAAAGGCCTGAAAACAGACGTGACTTTAGTCACTGTGCTTAAACTCGAGGCAGTTGCGACCGAAACCCCTGTGCCTCAATAATGAGCCTGCTTTCTCTTTCCAACTTGATCTTACTTGATCTAAAACTGCTGCAAAGTCAAATGGGCTCCAGAGCGTGGAAGGATGTTAATGGAGTAAATGTGTGTAAGCCTCTGCACTCCTTGTATTTCTAACGTATTTAGTCAGTCTGACAACACAGCAGCGAAGTAATTACCGTATAAAATAAACAAACCAACATTTTGCAGTAGCATTAGCAGATGCAGTACATAACACAGCCACAACTGCTAAAACAGCCCCACAACCGTCCTCTGAGTGAGATCAGAGGCTGCAGCAGAGCCTCAGTCCATCCTGGCACATGTGAAAGTAACCTGGTTGCTATGGTAACATGCACCCATGGCAACAAACTCAACCTGTTGCTAGGCTCCCGTGTGGGTTCCTCGGCGACCGGCGGCCCGAGAGGACCGAGCACGTTTAGCTGGCGCTCAGTTTAGTGCAGCAACACACATTATATTCGATCTAGCAAAGGAAGGGTTTTGTCCAGTGCTGCGTAATTCACATTCACTCGATACTTACTGGACCATCAGCTGGGCTATTCGCTGGCAGTCGGCCTTGTCATAGAACCAGATGCTGTAGATGCCCACTGAAAAGAGGGGGTGGGTTGAGACAGGATGATGGAGGGAGGCAGGGAGAGAGAGAGACAGAGAGAGAACACAAAATGTATTATGCTTTCGTAATCTTCATTAACTTACAGTCAAAACATCGCTTTGAATGACCTGATGACCCTATCTGTACTCAAGTTTACACAGACAGCCCCTCTAAAATAAGTCCCTTTACCTTATTTGCGATTTAAGCCAAAAAAAAAAAAATTTTGTTCTGTACTCTCCCAGGCTGAGAGCTCTGTCAGCTTTCCTCAGCACATCATTGTAAAACGCACTTTTCTCTCTCTCTGAGCGGAGAACAGCGAGACCTTGGGGACTTTATCTCCTTCCCACCCCTCCGCCTTCTTTCTCCCACATGAACTCTCTAAACCTCTCGCTGCACACGATCAACAGAGTCAGGGCTGAGGCTGCATGGATAGAGATTTTACTCCGTCCCGCTCCGTCTAGTGTTCCGAAACCTCTGATCGAGCTCCGATACACAACTGGATGTGCAAAGCTCACGGTCCAGACGGTAACCTCAGGAAGTCAAGCTCAGTTTGATGGCGCTGGATGAAGCCTGAAGTCGTTAGGACCTCTGGGACATTGTGAGGGATATGTGTAACTGCCTGGAGGATGGATGTAAGCAGTGACTGCACTGAGAGAATGCTTCTGCTAGGGGCTGCCTCCAACTCCCACCATGATCTCCATGACCTCACCCACAAGGGTAGAATCGTCTTCCAGAAGACACTTGGGAGATGTTTCAGGGGACCAAACAGAGGTAAGATTGTGCCCTGCAATTCTGAGGTCTTCTAAACTGCTTGAATCGGTTCATTTCACTTCTCAAACACTGGTGCAAGCTGGAGCGCAACATGCGAGGAATGTTAGAAAGTTGAATCGCAGCAGCAGTTCTCCCTCAGTGACAGAGTCAGAATTCTAAACAATGACACTTTTGCAAAAAAATGGAAAAGCCTTACAGAGATTTCATACAATGATGAAGCCAAGTTTGTACTGATGAAGAGGTTCACCAGCCGTGATCCTCAAGGTTACACTAAATTACCATTTTCTCGTGTCCAATATTTGTATAATGTGCCAATATACTACATACACCACGGTTTATTAAGAGTTCTGTACCTGCTGCACTGACACTTTTAAACGAAAGTTAAAAGAAAATCCAGATATGCACTGTTCGCAGACAAACTAAACATTTAGCAAGAGATCCTTCACTGGTGTAAACAACAATTTATCCACACAAAAGTAGCAGTATATTTTCCACACTATTCCTACCTTAAAAGACCAAAAGCAAGCCACAGCCCTCAGTGCTACCCAACTGGCCCCTTCTTATGGATCCTTTCATGACTTGCCTTAATATTCATGGAACACCTTAATAATAGAAAGCCCCCTGACGTGATCTAAAGTATGTTTACACACAGCAGCAGAGACACTCATTCCTGCGGAGCCACATTTCTGAAGAGTATCTGGATGACGAACGAAAGGTCCTTTGATCTCAAGTAAAGAGGTGCTGCTCTGTTCAAAATACGGATTCAGCCCTACTAGACATGACCTAGGACATCATGAATAATTTCATTGCATATCAGCAGATAAGTGGTTGAAAAGAATATGTTTATGTTTGAGTGATGTTTAAAACAAATGAATGCATGATTGAGTCACTGGATATGAACAACCAATTCCACATCGGCGGATCCCTAGTAAAACTGCATATGAGAGGGAAAAACCCTATAGGTGGCAGAAAAAACTTTTACACTAATCATTAATAGTGATCATAACTGCAATTCTGCTCTATCCTGTAATTTTAGGCTGTAAATATGTATGCCAAGTAATTGTTCTCTGTATGATATTTGAATCCTACTGCTTCACCGGTACCAAAAACACTCCTGCTTAATTATACAATACTACAGTTCTGGGTGCCTTTTTGACGAAGACCCTTTAATTTGAAGCAGAGGCGTGAGCATGGAAAGTGACAGTGAAAGGTGAAGCGTAACCATAGTCAAACAGAACATAAAAGAATGGTTCAGTAAATGTTGATGCCGTGGTGCTGAAATGAATACAGCAATGATACTGTTTAATACCACAATACTGTAAAATAGTGTGCAGTATCTGTCTTCAGCACTAAACACATCCTCTACAACCATTTCATCTATTACTATAAAGCACACTGCATAACCCTACATGTTTAAAAGTTCAGATATATGCACAGGCAAGGATCTTAGTAAATTGTTGGGTTAAACAAATCAATGAACGATGTTTTAAAAGTGATGAGGTTAGAGCCTCACTGGGGCTGTTAACTATAGTCACCCAGTAAAACACTGCAGAGCACAGGCCTACCCAGTTCAAACCGTGTGTTAGTGTCGTTCATGTTTTTCATTTAGTCCACACAGTGCTACATAAAGATGTTCAGTCATCTGAAATTCATGGTGGGTGCATCCCTAATCCTTGAATTTCTGCTTCCATCAGTAAAGGTCTCCCCACAAAGCGAACTATGAATAGGTAAAACTACTGCATGCAACACCCTAATGCAGTTTTTGTGAGGATAAAGGAGGCAACTGTAGCAGACTATCCATGATATGACTACGAAACCCATTTGATTTATACATTCACTCCACCGATAGTGTTTTAATAATGAGTCATAAAGTCCCCCCCTTATCTGACCTTAAAATATCACTGAAGACTGAGACCTCCAAAAGTCAAGTGGACGAGTGCCCAGAGGGTACACACACCAGATGGAAGAAGCCACCTCCATCATCCAAAAATTTGTCAAAGTCCTACTTCAATGACTAGCAAAATCTACCTCCATTGACTCTTAACTGCACCAACTCCGTTAGCTGTAAATGGCCAATCTGTCCGTATGTTCATTCATGAAGGTCTTCTCTCGTTAGTTATCCGCAGAGAGACTCTCTTTTCTTTCGCTCCGGGTCGACCAGAAGAGGCGGGTTCCCCTTTTGAGTCTTGGTTCCTCCCGAGGTTTCTTCCTCCAGCTGAAGGAGTTTTCCCTCGCCTCTGGGCTCGGACCTGCACTCTGTAAAGCTGCTTTGTGACAACTTGGTTGTAAAAAGCGCAATATAAATATAATGAAATCGGACTGAACTGACTATCCTGTGGCACTCACATCAGACATCATGAACTGCTTCGAAAGGCACGTCATGAGGGACATAAAATCACAGCTCTCCCCGACACTGGACCCCTGCAGTTTGCACACTGTTCACAACTTCCAACCGTTCAACGGATGAAGCCATCACCACCCTTCACCTGACCCTCACCCTCCTGGACAAAAAAGACACTTGCGTAAGATTGCTGATCATAGACTTCAGTTCAGCTTCATCATTCCTCTGCGTCTGAGAGCAGAGACTGCTGAGCCTGAACTGCTCCCTCTGTAACTGGATCCTGATCTTCCTGACTGGGAGACCTCAGTCTGTCAGCATCAGGACCGACTTCTCCAGCGTCACCACGCTGAACACAGGGGCCCCCGGGGCTGAGAGCTCAGGCCTCTACTGTTCACGCTGCTGAGGCACGACTGTGCAGCCGTACAACTCAGACCACACCAAGTTCACTGATGACACGACCGCAGTGGGTCTGATCAGAAAGTTTCTTGGTGTTCACATTCCCTTAATTGCATCCTGGCGTGGTACAGAGACGGCAGGACCCTACAGAGGATAGTGAGGGCTGCTGAGATCGGGGTCTCTCTCTGACTCCACACACTCTTCCACACACACTCTTCCACACACACTCTTCCACACACACTCTTCCACACACACTCTTCCACACACACTCTTCCACACACAC
>JBBPCX010000016.1:6234701-6242220 GCA_037974365.1 Hydrocynus forskahlii
TGCGGAACTTAACCGGGAGCCAGTGGAGCTGCTGCGAGGTGGGAGTGACGTGGTGGGATCCGATAATGACGCGGGCGGCTGAATTCTGGACCAGTTGAAGCTTATGAAGAGATTTTTGAGGGAGACCAAAGAGGAGGGAGCTACAGTAGTCTAGGCGAGAAGTGACAAGACTATGGACAAGAATAGCAGTAGACTGGGCAGTAAGGGAGGCGGAGACGATTTATATTGCGTAGATGGAAGAATGCAGACCGGGTAATGTCACTGATATGGGATTGAAAAGAAAGAGGGTACTGTCGACGATGACACCCAGACTCTTAACCTGTGGGGAGGGGGAAACAGAGCAATCGTCAGTAAGGAGAGAGAAACTGTCAGTTTTGGATAGTGTCGATTTGGTACCAATGAGGAGAACCTCAGTTTTGTCACTGTTTAATTTGAGGAAATTTGAAGAGAACCAGGTTTTTATTTCAGTCAAGCAGGCAGTGAGAGAGGAAGGTGGGAGGTTGGAAGTGGGTTTACTGGTAAAGTAGAGCTGGGTGTCATCCGCATAACAGTGGAAATTTTGGAAGATATAAGTTTGCGGAAGATGTTGCCAAGGGGAGATAAATAGTGAGGAGGAGGGGCCCCAGGACAGATCCCTGGGGAACACCAGACGTAACGGGGGAAGGCTGTGATGAGAAAGATTTGAGCTGAGTGAACTGAGTGCGACAGGAGAGATAAGATTTGAACCAGTCTAAGGGGGTGTGAGTGGTACCAATGGAGAATAGTCTATTGAGGAGGGTGGTGTGACAAATGGTGTCAAAGGCCGCACCTAGACCGACTGGAACTGTTCATACAGGTTATTAGCATATTTCAGTGCATTGTTACATCCATACTAACCATTTCTGTTACATCAGAAAAACTGACATCTGCTGACCAGAAATCTCACCACCGAGAGACCGTTCATACTGTCTCAGCCATGACTGAGCATAATAAACCTGATAATAGAAAAACATGTGAGCTCCCATTTATGCAGCTCTGACTCGCACACATACATGCATTCATGAACTCCTGAGGGCGTGGGTTCATCTTGGGTTAGGGTACAAAAAAATACGGGTTTGTGCTTATGTTGCCCTCTAATGGAGATTTTCATCCGGCTAAAATATTATTTTTAATGACAGAAAACCTGATTTTGCATCAAAACTGTAAATGTATTGATCTTAGATTTTTTCTTTAATAGAATGATTTTTTAAAATTTGGGCCATATGTGACTAATAAATTTTCTTTAAATATCCATTTTTTCATGTTTTTAATATCAGCTCATCAAATATAACCGATTACTTTTTTATTTAAACTTATATGTTTTTTGACTAAAGTCCAATGTAAAAACGGAAGTGGCGTCCAGAATGTTTGTGCGATCGTTTTGTGTTTAGCATGCTAGTGTCATGTCGGGCGTACTAGAAGGTGCAGGAATCAGATTTCATGTAAAAGGAGTTTTAATGAACACAATTTGACGGTTTGAGCTCGCTGAGCTCCAAACGAAATAAACTTCACACAAGACTCATACAGGGCTGTTCCCGGAGGACCCTCACTCCAATGGGAACCCAAGCTGGAAAGGGGGACGGTCTACACAGAGAGAAGACAGTTGTGGACACAGAAGCATGTTTCAAGGAGCCATCAGCCTCGCGCTGCCTGGCTTCAGCAGAGATGAACTCCAACTGCCACGTGGAGAGCAGACTGTTGTAGACGTGTTGGGCAGTCACAGGCACGAGTCCAGGGACCTTCCCAGGGAACACCGGTGTAGACTATAGTTCAAAGTAAAGTTAACACACCCGAGCAGTCGCTTGATGTGAGAGCTTGGTGACCACGCACCTATCCTCCGGACCGGCTGGACTTTATACCAAGACACGCACGCAGACAACTAATCACACAACGCGGACAATTAACTCATAAATGAGGCACACTTAACTTAAACCTAAGACAGGTGGACATGTCGTCAAGTACCTAGCAACCCTGCTAACGAGCTAACGCGGCTCAGTCCCCTCACCTGGGTAGACGAGGCACCAGACGACCAAACACACGACAGTGTATGACAGCATCAAGATGTGTCCAGAGCTGAGCACATTCAATACTCTGGAGATAGCAGCCGCTGGGGGCGTGGCCGAGGCGGCCCAGACATGACAGCTAGCAACTGAAAAACCTGTGAGGAAAATATTTTGAATTTGCTTCCGTTGGCCTGGTGCTCGCAGAGGCAGGATGTGGATCGCAGTAAATTGGTTCCACAGTGTTGATGTTTATTTCTCTTTGTTAACTTCAGAAAACCTGCCTCACTTCTGCGGGGTGTGGAAGATGTACCCCCTCTGTGGCAGAAAAAACAAGAAACAATATCTCACACTCGGAGCTGGGCTTAATATAGATTGTGCTTGATCGATGAACGTGTTATAGTAGAGGTGAACGGGTCATTTTTTAAACAGCAGGGACCGGGTTTGCTAAGAAACAGTCAAAACCTGCTTCACATGCTAAAGATCAGTGAGTGCAGCCGGATTTACTAAAACCTGTTGTTTAACTGATAAGAGCTGAAAGTTCTGATGGCGAGTCTGCAATGCCAATGATTCCAAGGTTTCTTTAAAATTTCTTTAACATTTGGTAAAAAACAAAATTGGTTTTTCAAAGTTTGAGGCATTCTGGATATCAGTTATAATAAACTTATGGACACTTTACTTCTGTGGGTCATTTTTCAATCTACAGCTTTGTTCTATACACATCTAAAATATCTAAGTATTCTTCTTAAACATCATACACTATGTGCTTGAAAGCTGTGACATTGCACAAGACAAGCATATTAAAATAATTCTAGATTTTTAAAAGAATCTGGTTTTATTTTGTTAAACCTAAAGTAGTGAAATTAAAAGAGGAGCATGTAAAATCTGGTGATGCATGTATTCTAGAAACTGAAATTTATGTTTCTGAGCATAAAGCTGCAGTAAATAAAGTAAATAAATAGCAGAACATGCGGCACTTCCACTACATAAGATAAGATAAACCTTTGTTAGTCCCACAAATGGGAAATTTGCACTAGAATTTAATGTTTTTAGTAAAGATATTCAGTTTAGATTCCACAGGAAGCAAGTTTCCAGTAATTTATCAGATTACATCATTACAACAAGTTTTGATTTGTGATTGATGTTGAACTGAGTTTTAACATTTTTCAGTAATAATATAATACATTATCTTGATGCAATTTCTCTGAGGTTGTTGGGACCAAAATCTGACTAAAGATGCATAGACGTATATCACTAGTATTTATACTTTTTATTACGATTTTGGCCTTAGGCTTATTTTTAACTAGAGAGCTGTGGCCTCCTCAGTAGGAGCTCTCATGGGGAAAATATGTTAGAACACCATCAGAACTGTGTTTTTCTGCTTCCACTAAACCGGTTTCTTCTCATCCACTCGCTTTTTTACGCAGTGTTTGTCACTTCCTCCCACCACGCGTGCAGCGCGTGACTGAGACGTCAGCAGAGGCCCGCCACCCTGCCTGAGTGAGGATCCGTGTGTGTACGCACCCATTCTTGAGTGTGTGTGCGTGCGTGTGTGTGTGTTTAGATAAGGTGAAATGTCAACAGCTTTTTGTCACACGTGTATCGAGGGTGTCTGGTCTGGAGAGATGTCAACAGTGGTTGTGTGTGTGTGTGTGTGTGTGTGTGTGTGTGTGTGTGTGTGTGTGTGTGTGTGTGTGTTTGATCTGAGTGAAATGTCAACAGTGACCATGGTAGACCTATAGATGCACCAGATGAACTTCAATTTGTTCAAATTACATTTTGAGTGAAGAAGGAACATTTGGAGTGAAGAAAGATCATTCAGATCAGAGGTGATTATCCTAAAAGCACTGAAGAGCTGAGGTCGTCTGATCATCAAAAGGTCTTCAAAAATGCGACCTCTACATGACATGGCAGCGCAGCACTAAGAGTGGTAATTCATACTGGTTGTGCAGCTTTTATGCTGTGGAGGGATCTAGAGCAGGAGTCACCAACCTTTGTGAAACCAGTTTCATACACTAGAACAGAGTTTACCTAAACGTATTTAAACTTCATGTATAATAAACATATTTTAAATGCTTTTTGTTGCTCACTTCTGAGTTGTGCTGTTTTTAGAACAGGTCCGCGGGTTACTCATGTGGTTCTTGTGGGGACCGGTGGTCCAGAGGCATCCTTTTCCCAATCCATAAATAGTCAGTTACTTAATAAAAATACACTATATAGTCAAAAGAAAGAGGACACAATCGCACCAATATGAGCTTGAAGTGAGGCGCTGAATTTTAATGAGAGAGCCTGGCCAGAGATGTTCATTTGCATTGAGGTCAGGACTTTACTGCATGATGCATCCTGGTAGGAACCATGCTCCTAGCGCCTGCCAACCTTCCAAAATGCCAGATCTATCCAGAGATCTGTGCCATCTTGCTTTATGCAGCTCCAGCCACCGCTTGCACATAGCCATGGAAACCCTCCTCACGAAGCTTCCAGTGCTCCGTTGTTGTGGCTGTGCCGCTTACAGAGGCAGTTTGAGGTGATTGGCCGTTTTTTTGACTCTCAGTGGCCCCATGCGTGTGCCTTCCCTTTCACAACAAAAGCTTTAAAGCTGATGGAAGATCTAGCAGGGCTGAAATTTCATGAAACACGCCATTTTATTACCGTGCCGTTTTAAAGACACTGAGCGCTTCCGTGTGGCCCACTCTTCCGCCAGTGCTTTGTCGGCGTGTGCCGGAAACCCACGAATTCAGAAATTAGGAGGGATACCCACATACCTTTGGCTATGTAGTGTAGAATTTCCTTTACAGCTTTCTGACCTGTGAATTGTTTTAACCCTGTATATGAAGCACGAAACAACTATTTTGAATATCATGAATATTCAGTTTTAATTGAGTTTATTTCACTCTCTAAATATTTCACTCTCTGAATAGCGTACAACCCCTGTGCTGCTGGGCCCTGCTGTTAAAATGTGTGGGGAAAGCAGGATATGCCACATCAGTCATGTCATGCAGTGCCAGTATAAGTGAAACAGGCCTAAGATCAGAGGATGTGCTGTTTGGGCAGAGTGCTGCTTTAGTTACATGTCCATCCACCCATATATCCATCTAAACAACTTCTGTCCATTCATCCATTCACCCTTCCGTCTCCCTCCATCTGGTCTTAAATTTGCAAACACACGAGCACTTAGCACAGCTGACTTCCACCATGCTTACAGCAAAGCCACACTGTCACTTATTTATGTGCTGTCCTGCTGATCTTGCACCTCAGGTGACAAAGCTAATCTCTCTCATTTAACAGAGAGCAAGAATCGGCCAGGAATTAGGAAGAAGAATCCAAACTATGACCATAAACTCTCCTTTTAAATGCAGTTTCTGGTGCTGTAAACGTGAACATTTGTATGTCCAACACACAGTTAGGTAAAATAAACTGGAACAACAGCCAATTTTGTTTTTACAGAACAAAAGTTCTTATTAAGCATTATCTAGCCTTACTGTCGGTGAATATTGCATTAGAGAATTATAATTGCTACATATTTCATTATTCATACAGCTGTATCATAAACCAACCAGTTAAAGCTGTGACATACCAAACAAAAGCTGCTCTCAAACTCTCAGACATGTTCACCCTTAAAGCGACACTAACAAACTACTACCCAAACACACCTCAGCTGCCTGGTACATTTCTCTCACATGTGTGTTATAAATGGCTAAAGCAGATATTTCTGATAGACTGTAGTCCACTTTCATAAGGAAGAGGAACGTCAAGAAGTTGTTTACAAAAAACATGGAAAAACATTTTCAACAAAAGTGTTTGAATTTTATTTATATGTTTTAAACTATTGTGAATAGGCTAGCTGGCCCTCTCTGTGCACTGCATGTTCAGGAACGGAGTGAAGTTTAATTCGTTGATGGTCTACATCTACATTAAAGTCACTACACCAGGCAGACACCTTTAGAGGGACAGGGGCTCAAATAAAGGCAGGGAAGTCGGAGGTGACATGAGTTGGTGATCAGCAACATGTTTTCGACTAGAGAGCGGGGAACCAAACAAAGATTTTATAGATAGGGAGCGCTAGACTTCCCATAATACCACTGTGGCCAAAAGGACAGGGGCCCCTAAACTGTTCAATCCTAAATGCACAATGTTCCTGTGGTGATGTATGTAACATTTTGGACATATTAATGAACATTTTGTTGTTCGTTGGTAAATTTACAGCCAAAATACAAGATAAACATAGCTTAAAAATATCTGTTGTCCATTTGTCTTTGTATCGTATTGTACTGTGATGCTTATATCGTGATTAGTGTCGTGATAACTATTGTGCTCTGACTGTGGGCTTCAGCTGTTTATGCTGTCACTGCATAGCCTTTTAATCACCACCTGCTTGACCACTAGTTTAGGACCAATCTTACAAATAGCAATCGTCTGTGCTTTACATCCACAGCAACCGTTTCCTCCTCAGATGTTTTGTTGATGACACCTGATGACGTAACGGGCTGACATTGTTCGTTCTTGGTCGAAAGCCAGCACAACACAGTAGTAAATGAAATGAAAGGAGGCATGAAGAGTGTATGCGTGTAAGAAAGCAGAGGTCATGGTTTATTTAACCTGTAGCTGGAAGTAGCGGACACTTTTGCAACATGTTAATCAAGAGTGTACAAGATTGTGGCTTCCCTGCTATCAAATACATACTACATTCACATACATATACTTTAGTATGGAGCTGGGCCTCCTTTGTAGCTATAACAGCTGAAATTCTTCTGTGTAGGCCAGTCAAGTTCTTTCACAGCCACGTCTTTATGGAGCTCGCTTTGTGCACTGGGACACAGTCATGCTGGAACAGAAAAGGTTCTTCCACTAACTGGGGCCACAGAGTTGAAGCCTGGTGTCCAGAATGTCTCGGTCTGTTGAAGTATTAAGATTCTCCTTCACTGGAAGTAAGGGACTCAGACCCTGAAAAAAAAAAGTATGTCCCAATACTTTTGTCCATTTACTATACTTAATGTCTTTTACACCATTTATACCTGGTCACTTCTTGCATCTTGAGAATCAGGATTATACATGGCCAAGGCCAATCCAGATTAAACTGCAGGTGTAAATATAAATGTGATCGCTAAAAAGGTGGTCTGAGATGCGTTTGATGCAGATGTTACCACAGCCCGCGCCCCTCCCAGTACTGCGGCTCACCTTATGGAAGAGACTCTACTTTCGACTCAGTGCAGGCAGGGCTGCTTCAGGGTTTATCTCCTGATGAGAGTTCCTACTCTGGAGGAGCCAAGAGCACCCGTGTGTAGTGAAAAACCTATATGTTGTGATGTGGTAAAATACCTATATTTATAGTGTGAAACCTAAATATGCCCCAAATATGCTCCCAAAAGACTTAAATTTCATTGTAAACTCATTACCCGTAAAGAAAATGTAAAGGTAAACCCGTATCTAGTGATGGGGACGAGACCGCCTATGCCGAGACCGAGTCAAGACCGAGTCTTTGAAGGGTCGAGACCAAGTCGAGA
>JBBPCX010000016.1:6286320-6297135 GCA_037974365.1 Hydrocynus forskahlii
GTGCCTGTTCTGGGCAGTGCCTGTTCTGGACAGTGCCTGTTCTGGGCAGTGCCTGTTCTGGACAGTGCCTGTTCTGGACAGTGCCTGTTCTGGACTGTGCCTGTTCTGCGCAGTGCCTGTTCTGGACTGTGCCTGTTCTGGGAGTCGGCCTCTTCACTTCTTTTTGTTCTTCCTCTCCTCGTCCTGCTCCAGGAAGTCACACAGGGAGTACCGGGACACCGTGAGTGATTTTGGGCCGGAACTTGAGTCCGAGTGTTTCTATGATGATGATGAGCAGCCCATTTTCCAGGAGCCCAGGAAGTCGCCCAGAAGGAGACTCCTGCCCTCCACGCCGCAGAGTAAGAGCACTTAAAGGGCTTTTTTCTCAGAAGAGTTCTGCAGGCCTTTTGTAAGTCAGTGAAATGGTTCTGAGTGTTTAAATCTGTGAAAGCCTGAGTGTTTATGGAGTTATTAGTAGAGTACATATGAGAGATAATACTTTACTGTATGTCAAATTTAAACTTTTTTAATTGATGATTTTCAGGGTCATTTTTGGAACTGACTCTGGAAGGAACTTTTTTTATATTAAAACTCCTAATTTGGACATAACTGTAAAACTGTTACTGATGTCACTGTGGCTGAAGCTCCTGGTGTAATAATGAATCCTCTTTCAAAGTCACCCATATCTGTTCCTGAATCAGGGTCAGTGGGTTCTGCTTGGTATGTTTATGCACCACAAAGTATGGTTGAATGTTAATGAATGTTAAATTGTATCATACACTTTCTGTCTGGGAGCTTTTGGACTTGTTACATTTTCCCACATGTTTATTCAGGTTTTTCCAGAATGTTACAGTCTATATGTACAAAGAGCACAGTTCCATTCAGACTTGACATTTTTTTTAGCGGGACATTTTTGTGGACAAATCTCTGTATGACAAAACATTTTATTATCTTAAAGCGGATCTTATGCTGCGTTCACGTCCTATGGGAATTATGGTAAATACCAGAAGCCAACTTGAAAACTGCACATGAACACCCCCTCACGTCGTAAGTTCCACTGGGGAATTGGGAGAAAATTTTGATACACGAGTTGCCGAGATGAGATCAACTTTGACCTTTCAACATGGCGGAGAGCGAAGAACACAAACAAGCAAGAGCACACAAGGGCGTCCCATCTTACCTTGTGGCTGACCTGTGACACTATTATACATTTTTAGCACACTTTCCCAAATAAAGTTAGATTTCCCGATATGACGTGTGTTCTATATCAAAAGCTTTCACATATATTCTGGAAAATCAGTAGCCTTTTAAAAGACTTCATTTCCCATGATGCATCTCTGCAACGTACTGGCCCAAGTAACAGCTCAAGACAAAATGTGGGTCCGCAATGTTTTTTCTTCACTACGACAACAAAAGCACTTGAACACAACACACTCGTAATTTCCAAATTACAACTGGAAAGGATCATCTTTCCCACAGCACGTGAACGCAGCATTAACCCTGGCTCTGGTCTAACACATCCATTTTAATTCAGGAAGGACAAATAAATTAATTGAATCAGGAGTGTTGGTTTAAAAAACACAGGAATACAGAAAACAGTATTTTTCACATTCTCTTCTGATGAAGTAAAACAATAAATCCATGCAGGTCCTCTTCGGCCCTCCTTCAACTTTGAGTGTTTGCGAAGACAAAGCAGCCAGGATGAGATTCCAGTTTCTCCCTCGTTTCATCATCGCACTGCTCTACCTCTGCAGCTAATGCAGCATCAGGTAACGGATCAGAGAACTTCATTCATTCGGATCCCCCGCAGACAGGGGCTCTGTGGTCGTGGTCCCGCTCTTCTTTTAGCTGCTCTCGGGGAAAAGTGCCGAGTTCCACAGTCTGCAGACTCACTGATGATCAGTCAAGCTGCACTAGCCTGCAAATTTAAAGCATCGGTCTCGGTCATGCAACAGTTAATCACTGGGCCAGCTTTAAAAATTCCACCTTGACTCTCTTGATCAGTCAGTTTGTTTTTTGTTTGTTTTTTAAAATGTTATTATTCAAATTTAATTTCAAATAGTTCATTATTTTCAGAAATAAGGTTGGTTAAAGATATCCAGACACATTGCTGCACTTCTAAAATTACTCCGAACTGTCTGTTCTGAGGAGCCTCTGCTGTTTCCCAGGTCATGGCTGTGGCTGGACTGGACTCCAGCCGACTGTCTCCGACTCGATCCGTCCACTCGTGGGTCACGCCGCCCGCCACGCCTCCGTCCTACGCTCCTCTGATCCAGGTCGACTGGCACGGAGCGCCGCCCAGCACCAGCAGCACCCCGGCTCTGGCCCGGCGGAGCTCCTGGTACAGCCAGCAGGGCCACGCCCGACCCCCCCGGTCCGCCACGCCCTCCTGCTCCCACCTGCAGATCCCGCTGGGTTACTGCGGGCAGTACCTGCAGCAGAGGGGCAGCGCCCACAGCCTGGTGGAGGCGGTGAGTGACCCAGCAGCGCTCCTGTCCTTTCCTTTATTCCTTTCTTTTGAATGTCTCACTTTCTCACGTTCACCTTCCTTCCCGCTCCAAGCGTGCTGAAGAGTTAGTGTGGTATTTTTGTTGTTGTACTTGAAAACACGTTGCGGTTACAAGAAAACCTCACGAGTTTAGCACAAGCTGAAACCTGGATAAATAGTGCCGTGCTCTTCCATTCAATTAAAAAAAAATTCCTTACATGGACGGGAGAGCGAGGCGAATGTTACGACTGCACAGACACACAGACGCAAGAACTAAACACTGTCCAAATAAAAATCTGTAGAAGAAACCTCAGTACGAAATGCACTATGGTATTTACACACATGCTGGGTATAAATACTGTAGACAAGTAAGTTACGGTTAAGTGGATTTCCTGCGACACGTTTGGTAGTTTGTATGTTTTTGCATGTAGTACAGATCAGCTGAATATAAGGAATATTGATAAAAGTAGTGATATTATGATGTGCAATAGTCTTACCATGTGCAGTAAAATATGACACATAATAATAAGGTATTGCACATAATAATCATAAGATATTACGCATAATAATAATGAACCATGATGAAATGCTGAAATGATGAAATTATCGGAGAAAGAGAAACTGTGGTGTTGTTTTTTTCCAGGTGTTGATTTCAGAGGGACTAGGAAAATATGCAAAGGACCCAAAATTTGTGGCAGCAACAAAACATGAGATCGCGGACGCCTGCGAAATGACCATTGACGAAATGGAGAGCGCTGCTAGCAACTTACTGAACGGTAGTTTGGGCGACGTGAGATCAGACAGCACCGGCACCTCCCAGAGCAACGCGGACCGGAACCTCCAGGACTACAGCGACGAGGAGGCGGAGCCAAGCAGCAAGTACGAGGAGGATCTGACAGACGAAATGATATGCATCTCAAATTTATAGCATTTCCTTAAAAAGTGGAAAAACACAAACAAAAACTAACGAAAGAAGAAATAGTGCCTTCTAGGGGAGTGGAGACGAGGATCTGGGTCAATCAACCGAGCAAAATTCTGTTCGTAAGCGTCCAGCTTCTGAGTGGCAGAGTAACAGAGTCTGGGACGGCGGGCTGCAGGGAACGAGTCAGAAATGCGGGGGAAGCTCTGAATGCATGTTTCTTTTCCAACAGTCTTTTTAAAGAATATTTTTCCACGTTCTTTGCATATCAACCAGAAATGTCTCCTTTTGCAGTCATATCCCTCTCCACTGCCTTACCTATGTGCATAAAAGACAGGAAGAGGAAGCAGGAGATAGAAATAGTTTTGGTTACCCGTTCTGAATGTCCCTCAAGGAGAGGCCACAAAACAACCAGTGAAAACAGATCAGCAATATATCACAGGAACCCAGCACGCTCTCAGACCTGCAGGACACTCTTTATTCAGGAAACTTACAACTGCATTACCAGACAACTTAAAATTACCTTCACTTCCCAATTTTAATTCTGTTCCGATGAAGTTTAGTATATTTTGATAGGAGAGAAGAATGACCACAAGTGTATGTAGTAATATTTCACCAAGCACTACAGAAGCTTAGTGTGAATCTTGCTTTGCCTTTTTTGATGTTTAGTATTTCAGTCTAGTCACGTAAAGATGCTTTGAGAAAACGTAAATGCAAAATATGCACGGTGTAGACCGACTTTTTATTTAATCCCTCTCGACAGGATCTGCTCACAAGTACCCTTGAGATTTTCTCAAAATATTTTTTTCCGTTGCAAATTCCTTCCAAGCAGGCGGGGATGTTGTTGCACACTAGATAAACAGGGGATGCAAAGTCTCACCACATCTAGCAGTGTCGGAAGTAATCTACACTGAAGATGTGCTTTTTGATGCATATTGATTAGATTTATGCATTACCTATGCTGCTTTACATGTTGACACAAAAATCTTTTTGTACTGACAGAAGAACCATTGAAACTCATTCACATTTTCACCGAGACGCTCGTCTAAAATAGGCAACGTAGTAAAAGGCTTGGTTTTCAGAAGCCTTCGTGTTTGTAATGTTATTTCCTGAATGTAGGTGGAAGCCCCCGTCGCCCCGATCACACACTCCGACTCCTCAGGTCAAGAACTACCTACAGGTCTGCCCCGCCCGCTAGCTGCGACCCCAGCACACCTCCGCTACCTCGCGCAGTCCGGGCCGCGCAGTCGAGAAGTTCCCTTTGTGACCAAAGACGTCGGGGTAGAGAGTGGAAAGCCTCAGAGCCCACGGCTGAACCGCCGCCCTTCCTGCTTTCCCGGTGGGGTGAAGCTGGCATTCCCGGTGGGGTGAGGCTGGCATTCCCGGTGGGCTGAGGCTGGCTTTCCCGGTGGGGTGAGGCTGGCATTCCCGGTGGGCTGAGGCTGGCATTCCCGGTAGGGTGAGGCTGGCATTCCCGGTGGGGTGAGGCTGGCATTCCCGGTGGGGTGAGGCTGGCATTCCCGGTGGGGTGAGGCTGGCATTCCCGGTAGGGTGAGGCTGGCATTCCCGGTGGGCTGAGGCTGGCGCCAGAGCTGCTCTCACTGAAACGGTCCGTCAGGCAGAGGCGTGTGAATCCGTCCTCACTGCCGGGAATCAGCGTCGAGTACTTCTCATTTGTTGGTCAGCAGGTTAGCACTTCGGTCAGACAGCCAGAAGTTTACTGACTCATCCGTAAGTGCAGTAAGATCAGGTTTAATTCCGTGAACACTGATGTAACGTCCAGTTATTTTACGGTTCTGGGCAGAAGAGCGGTTCCGACTGGGCCTGAATGATGGATGTGGGAACCCTGAGACAGGTGCTGCTAGAACCTGCTGCCCACTGTTCCGGGAGTTCACGCGCAGGACGTCTGGATCTTCAGGCGTTACACAGATTTAACCCTTCGTTCGCTGAGCCATAGAGCTTTCGTCACCCTTTTACCTTTTGTCTAGAGAATCTTTAACCTAAACTGCCTTTATGCACTTTTCCAAACTACTGTACACAAACGAGAATCTTTTATAAACCACATTTGATGAAATGTCTCTTGGTCCACTTGAGTATACATTACATATCAGTGTTTTTAACTTCAGAGTCAGTTTATGTGATCCATTAGTTGTCAACTGTTCCACTGAAATTGCAGGGATGGATTTTGTTTAAAAAAAAAAAAAAGAGAAAAAGCTGCTGGTAAACACATCTGTCGCTGGTTTCAGGTATTTTAAGTGAATACGGCAGTGATGCACTCACTGCTTTGTCAGTTTTCCACTTTTTATGTGATAATCACAGTGCAACAAATGCTTGAAACCTACACGAAGCCAAACTGCTGGCTCCTCGGAGCACTGCTGTGAAACTCTGACCATCAAGGGCTCTGTGAAGCTACAGCACCCGTCTGGTGTCGCCCTCCGCACCGTCCTGAACATCGCCATGTGTCCTCTGATGATGCAAACGTGTCGCATCACGCGTTCATAATCCGCAGAAGCTGCACGAGGACACGATCGAAACGACACCAAAACTTCAAAGCATTCGCTGGAGCACGAACGAAAAGCAGATAGATCTTCAAGTATAGAACCCCTGCCAGAAGCTGTTTCTGTTTCTCGATTCAGGGCATCGCACACCTGGGACAAAATCAGGTGTCGGGAATTTCAGTGAAGAATTTCCAAACAAACTCCTTTCACGTTGGAAATCAGCTTTATTATGATTCTGTCAAACTCTGTTACAAAGATTTGAAAAAGACAAAATGTAAAACGTATAATAATGTTTATTTTCATAGTGATTTGTGTACTTGAAATCTCTTCTCCCTGCTCCATGTTTTCAGAAAAACTGTTCCAGAAATCTGCCTGTAGCTCTTCGCCCAGCACTGTCAGTTTTTGTACCAATGGACAATTGTTTTTTTGTACATAAGCTTTTTTTTCTTGTTCATCTTTGCCTGGATTATTTTATAATTAAAATATGTTAAAAAATAATCATGTGATGAGTTTATAAACAATTATGTTGGCAAACAAGAAGACATGTGAACACTATTCATCATGCATAACCCTCCTAATCTGCTTTTTCATTTCGTACTCGCCTCGTTTCAGGCGTGGTGATATTCCTGATCTCAGTTTATATACAGACCGTTTCATTACAGACAACACAATCACCAGAACTACACAAAAACCAAGATTCTTTCATTAAGAACACTGCGTGAGGTACTGTGAAATAAGACGTTAAGTGATAAAAGGCTTAGTGTAATTATAGCTTAAATCTCTCCCTTGTGCTTTCAGTGCCGGAACCAGAATCGGATCATTTCGTACTAAAGTGCAGAAGACAGTGAAGTAAAATTCAAGTTCAGGAGCCTCTATGTATTACGACACAAAGCGGGGGTAAAGGCACTCTGTGGTTTGTGAAAATTCACTGGAACCCATTTATCTTCTTCACTGGTTTCCTTGGTAAGTAAATATGGAAGAGATACGAACTACAGTTTCATCTACTAGTGTGACATTACGCAAGAGTTCCTTTAAAAATGCCTCCGAGAAAATGCCTTTAAACACGCCTCCCACATCTCGTGTGAGGAGCTCCGCTGACGTTCCCATGACCAGCTAGCACCAGCATTCTAATGCTGGTAGCAGGATAAGGCACTGCTTTCCTAATCTCATATGGTTTTACGAGTTACTGTTGGAACAGAAAAAAGTGTTCAACCCTGAAAAGCCGTTAAACCAGACAGAATCTCTGGAGTCGTTACAAAATGAGTGTGTCTCCGGCTACAAATTCTTTTTGGCACTCAGTAAATATACTCAGAATGAGGCAAACTAAAATGAAAGCGGTTCATCTTGATTAAGCCACTTTGTGAGACTGGTCTCCCAGTCTCTCCACCGTTCATCTCTGCGTCTCCAGACTGGGAGGCTGGTACACAGGGACGCCCGGCTCGTGGAGGGCGGGAAGTCCTTTAATGGCGTCTGCAGCCTTTTCTGCGATCATGATGGTGGGGGCGTTCAGGTTCCCACTCACGATGCTGGGCATGATGGACGCGTCCACCACCCTCAGACCCTCCAGGCCGTGCACCCGCGCCTGAGGGTCCACCACCGCCGTGCGGTCCGAGGCCCGGCCCATCTTGCAGGTGCAGGACGGGTGGTAGGCGCTGTCGGCCTTCTGCCGGACGAAGGCGTCGATCTCAGCGTCCGCCCGAACGGCCGGGCCGGGCTGGACCTCCCGCCCCCGGAACGGATCGAAGGCTTTCTGAGCGAAGATCTCGCGCGAGAGTTTCACACACTGGCGGAATTCCCAAACGTCCATGTCTGACAAAGAGAACGTTAGTAAATGGGGATTAGATGAGAAGGCCATGTTCTGTCAACATCAAGCTTAAAAAATTTTTTTTTTTAGGGAGTTGCCCCCTGCGATCAGAAGGTCATTAAACTTTAATGTAATATTTCAGCAAGTCCTTAATAAACATTATAACATTACTACACAGCAGTGTTATTAAGACCAGTCCTTTAACTAATTCTGGGCTTCATTGTTTCATATTTGTGCATAAATGGCATTTCGAGCTTTAATGGAGGGTTCTGAGGCAACATAGTATCCAAATCATTTCTCTCAGATTTATCACCATTTACCGTCATCAAAATTGCAAATAAAAACTCAGTAATCGTTTTGAACAGTTAATGGCTATATCTGAGTACTTTTTGCTCATTTCCTCTGTAATGAAGAACAGTAAGTTTCTCTAAACTTTTAACCCCTGAATGACTGTTGAGATTAAAACAATCCAACAACTGGATTAGGGATGAAATTTAAAAAATGAACAAACAAAACATTCCCCTTTAAATGACTCGAGTCATTCTGATTTTGTGTGGGCTCACCAGTGGTGAGGTAGTTCGGCTGCAGGACGGGGCGGTCCAGCGGATTTCTGCTCCGCAGTTTTAGCCACCCAACACTGGTGCTCCTCATTGGTCCAACATGAACCTGTGATTCAAACAACAACTCAGACTGCTGGTTTGGGGGGTGGATGGGTTTTTTGGGGGGGTGTATTTGCTTTTACACCTGGCAGTGAACTGAAGAGATGTAAAAGGTGTTAGATCAGGAAAAAACACATTTCCCAGAAACCTTGCGCTCCACGTGCAATTCTTCAAGGTAAAATTAAGGTTAAAGTGTTTCTCAACACTACTCTACTAGCATAACAAGAATTAAACACTTGAAGTCGTGCAATCACCAGACGACTGTTCTGGAAAATGACAGCGTAGCATTCTTCGGAGACTGGAGTGGTGAAACTTCTCATGGGAATGAGAAAGTCAACCCTCAAATTATTCCATGTGTTCTGAGGGATTTCCCTGATATCAAGATAATCTGCAGAATCACGGCGGACGACATCACTGAGATTCAGCCAGCGATCTTAAGTAACCCTCACACAAGCCTGGATAGAAACATGTAACATCAACATACTTAAAAAAAAGAGGTTTTATGATGTATGGTACAAACAATGTACTGTTTCTTCTGGGGTTTGATCATTTAGGCCAAATGCACGAGTGGAGTCAGCTTTTAAACCTGAGCACAGTAAGACCGACAGTGATCGACTGAGAGGACCGACATGTCGGCCTGCCATGGTTAAAAACAGCGAACAGTGAGATTATTCATTCTAATATTATATTACAGATGCTCAAAAGTGCTAAGGTAAAATAAAACAGTAAAGTCTGTGGGAGAGAGTGGCCAAAAACTGGTTTCATACAGAGGAAATGAACAACCTGCTAGAATAAATAACAATACAGTCACAGCAGAAAACCGAAATAAACCAAACTGTACAGAAATTCCCTCCTTTAATCCAGTTTAGATGATGACAGACGTACAGACAGACAGACAGAGAAACAGACAGACAGACAGAGAAACAGACAGAGAAACAGACAGACAAACAGCAGCTGCTCAATGATGAACTCAGAACTGTTTATTATATTTTAATATATGAAAAGTTGGTTTACAAAAACCTGAAAAACTTCCTTCAAAATGGACTTTTATGGGTCTTCACATGCTGCGTTTTCTGAAGCCTAATTATGTTTCGTCACAAAATCCATTACTGTCCATTTTCAAGGCACGGCAAGTTCAACTGTCCCGGAGGACAAAAACCAGTTTTATCCTTGAACACGACGCTTCAGCTGAAGAGGTGCAGCCTGAATCTCAAAGTCATCTTTTAAGATGAAATTTCGTTCTAAGACACTCTAGAGCATTTCTATTTTAATACAACATTCATCTTTAAGGCAAGCTCAAACGTTTACACCCCCTTCGGTAAACCTGGAGGTATTATTTACAGAAATGTGAAGGTAGGTGTGATCTTTAAAATAATGAACGTGTTCAGCCCTTGATGCCCGAGGAGTCGCACCAGGTGAGTACAGTTACGCCTGCATGGTAGAGTCGTGAGCAGGAAGATCTCCAGGAGAAGCCTCCAGTAGTTTTCTGAGAGGACTAACAGGCGGTCAGCTGATCGCAAAATAAAATGGGTAAATTTTCAGAAAGCTGGAGAGGGACATAAACCACCGTCCAAGCGTTTATGGATCCGGGACCCACCGTGAAGACCATAATCCAGAAAAGGAAGAAACATGGACACACTAAGACTCTACCAAGGAGTGGAAGTTACTGAAAGAGCTGCTAGAAAAATTGCTCGAGAGTGACGCAAGAACCCAAATCAAACCGCGGGGACCTGAAAAAGTCCTGGTGCAGACGAATGAAAGCCCACGTCTGCCTGTGAGGAGAACATGGTGGAGGCTCTCCGGTGTTTGGGGCGGCACCAGGCGCTGGAGGAAGGAAGCATGGATGCAGAACAAGATCAACAGATTTTACAGCAGAGCCTCCTACCTTCAGTCAGAAAGTTAAAAATGAAGAAGAGGCAGTGGATCCGAAGCACATAGAAAAGTCAACTGAGAAATAGTTTAAAAAAGAAGGTAAAAGTTTTACCTGGCCTTCCCAGTCTGCAGATTTAATAAAACAGAAAATCTGTGGGTACATTTGGCTTCACATGAAGACAGACAAGGAATCTGATACACTTAAAACAAATATGCCAGGAAGAAATTACACCGGGGATGAAATCACACGCGAGAGGATCCGAAAGATTCTCAAAGAGGCTGCAGGAGGTTCTAAAGACAAAAGGAGGACAAAATATTAAAAAAGTGAAGTGAAAGTGACCATTCTGTCATATGTGAACACACCACAGCGCAGTGTGAACAGCACGAAATTCTTCTCTGTATTTAATACATTCACCGAGTGAAGCAGCGGGCAGCCAGGAACACAGCGCCCAGGGAGCAGTGTGTGTGGAGCAGTGTGTGGGGGGAGCAGTGTGTGTGGGGAGCAGTGTGTGGGGGAGCAGTGTGTGTGGGAGCAGTGTGTGTGGGGGAGCAGTGTGTGTGGGGAGCAGTGTGTGTGGGGGAGCAGTGTGTGTGGG
>JBBPCX010000016.1:6399103-6410644 GCA_037974365.1 Hydrocynus forskahlii
ATCAGCAGCTCCTGATTTAATTTAATGAAGGACTGATCGAGTCCAACCAGGTTTCTGATGGAACTACAGTAACACTGGACTTCCACAGGAACTCACTGATACACTGAACAGAACATCACTGGTTACTGTAGAGTGAGATTTTTTTTGTTTTATTTAGTATATTTAGTAATATTAATGTAAAGAACACTCACAGCTCATCTAAACAGTTTAAATTTTATTTTCACAGGTGCCTAAAACTTTAGCACAATTCTGTATATTTGTTGCAAAAATATATAAAAATGAGTGTAAACCATGCACTGATCATTAATATAAGAGAGAAGGGACTGAGTTTGAAATATGGATTATCAGGATACATGCAGGGATTTGCAAAATCACTGTCATTTTTATGCCACATTGAGAAATGTACTTGTCATGGCCATTTTAAAACGGTGATTAATCCTGGAAATCCTCATTTTTGAGTCTTTTTAAGTATTGCTGCTAAGGCAATGCTTATTTTCTCTCTGAATGAAAGCTAGAATTGGTGAAAATTTGCTTCCTAAAAGGTTAATATTTCTTAGGCTAAAGTAAACACAAGTATTTGAAATGTTTTGAATGTGTAACAAACAATCAAGTGGCATATTAATTACTAAACCTTTGACTTCAAATTATTTTTACGTCATATATACATGTTTTAATAGCAAATATTGTACTATTTTATACAGGAGATTTTAACTATGCAGGATCTGGCTGGTGTTGGTTTAATCTCAGTAATTTGACTGCTATTAGTGAAGAATCTGCTTAACCTGGTTTATAAGGACCTGCAGAGGCTCTTTTTATTGGAATGCCAACTTCGCACCAAGTCAGTTCATGAAGAACCTTTATTTTTAATGGCTGATTTGTTTTAATTGCGTGAACTGGACTGTATTACTTGCCTAATTTGAAGTGTGAAGGTGTGCTTTGAGCTGCCATCTTCCTGTGCGAGGTGTTTATCGGGTAATTTACCGTTTTCAACCAAACGGCGACAGCGATAAAAGTAATTCGGGCCCTCGGCGTTCCCGGCCTGCCAGCTGTCAGCACGGACGGACGGGTTTTCATTTCAGCTCTTATTGTTCCAGCATGAGCTCCAAGCTGTGTTTTTCTCTGTCTTGGTTTGTTTGGTTTACCTCTTATTCACGATCAGCAAAACAAAAAACTCACCACTAAAAAGGAGCCAGAACTCGACGGCAGTGTGGTGTTCTTTCATGTATTAATTTAATACGCATAACTACTCTTTCTCTTTTTTTTTTCCCCCGTCTCATAAATTTCCGGGTGCCAATCCTATTACGCTTGTTAAAATTTATGTTTTTCATCTGACCCTTAAAGAGAACAATATGAAGGGGGTTCGGGGGGGGGTGGGGGGAGAAAAAAAAAAAAAGGTAGGATTTTAATTTGTGGCTTCGTTTCTTTGGGGAGAGTTTATTTGGCCTTTTTGTATGCATGGAGATGAAAAGCATGCAAGATGTTTGTACTGAAATTCAGAGATTTCCATCAGTGAAGACGCTGAGGTTTTTTGAATACAATGCGCTCTCTCTCTCCCAGCGGAGCACCAACAGATGTTGTGTTTCACAATGGCCCGGAATGGACCAGTGATCAACACCAGACGTTCTGTTGACAAAAAACCTCATCTGAGTGGCTTCTCTCGGTCCGCTCGGTTTCTGATGCTCAAAGCCTGACAGCGCGGCTTCAGAGAGCTGCTCTTCGTCAGCGCTGCAGCGTGTCTGAGTGTGGCATTCAAAGACGCAGCGAATGGTAAATACGCAAGTGCAGTTCTAGCTCATTTAGGATCTGAGTAGCATTAAATTACTCACTGTTGTCCAACTTAGCGAACAGACTGTCAAGTTACAGCGCGGAAGCGACTGGTTCCTTTAGAAGAAAGCAAACTGGTGGAATGCACCGTTACCCGTCTTCCTGTGCCAGTTCCACGTGTTTCCCTTGACCTCGCGGCACATAACGAATCTCTGAAATGTGAACGCTTGAAGCTGCAGAAGGACAGGAGGCGTCCAGACACGTGCCACCCGTTTCATCCTGAGGTACCTCCGGAGATCTACAGCCGTTAATTACACTCATTAAATAAAAGTGACTTTGTTGCAGATACATGTATGAAGTGTTTACACGGGTCCAGGATCTCGAACAGCTGGACGGTAGAATGTCCTTGTCAGAAAAAAAAAAACATCTCCAAAGGTTCTCAAAACAACAACTTAACAGGACTTTTAATATGAGCCTGTGTACGCAGATGTTATCCTCAGTCATTTGGGGCCACTGTTGTTGGTTTTTCTGTTACAGAATTTCGAGCCAATATCATAGGCAACTGTAAAATGATGTCAAAAAATGGAGATACAAGGTTTTGTTCTGACAACGATAAAGTAATATAGCCCTCTCACAGTGATCACCTGATGAATTTTGGGGGCTAGTCATTTATCGATGCAAGTCACAGGTCTTACGAAAATGTAATACCTTTAGGGGGCGCCAGAGAGTCGTTTATATGTTTGTTTAGAGGAAGAAAAAATATTATTCAAATAAAATTCAAAAGACATTATTTATCCTTTAAAAATTCTTGTTTTTATCGATTTGAAACATTAAATGATTTAAAACATTAAATACAAATGTTTGATATTTGAATCTACATGGCAAGTTGTTATTGTTGATAAAATGATAATTAGTAATTAGTGATTACAAACTTTTCAACTGTAGTATAAACTAAACGGGCTCAATTATTAATCTACATCGGTGTTCAGTCTTACAATCTCTGTTCAGTCATAGGCTGGTCAGTCATCATCATCATCACCCAAAACAAGCCAAATGAGGCGAAGTCAAAGTTTAATTTAGCTGAAGAATAAAACGTTTGAGTTTTTGATTGGAGTGTGTTTGTTTGTTGATGTGTAAATTGTAGCAGTGTTTGTAAATGAGTTTAATCTGCCTGTTCTCTCCGGCCCCCAGGAGAACTCTATGGAATGTGGACGTGCGTTTGGCCTGAGTCCGTCGTTAACGACGGCGTTCCTCGCTCTCTTAGTCGCTCTGTTTCCCAGGTGACGAGAACTGGCTCCGCCCCTTTCCCCCGGCCGGCCCGGCCCGGCCCGGCTCGGCATGCAAAAGCGATGAAAAAAAAAAAAGTCACCCAGAAAATGACAGACCCACGGAGACGTTGGAATCACTTCTTTTTTTTTTATTTTGTTATTTTCCAAGACATTTTTCATGGACATTCATGAAAAGAAAAAGAATATTCAAGAATATTTCAGTGATTAATGAATATAATTATGAGTGGAGTGAGTATTACTACTGTGTGATCCTGAGTTCCAGAAAGATGAATGAATAAACTTATTACTAGAGGTGAACTATTGTCAAAAGATGAATATCATACTTAAATATAATAAAAAAGAGAAGGTTTTATTTATGATTTGCAAGTGGTAACCATACAACTGTGATAATGGACTTCTGAGTCTACAAATGTGAGTGGTTGTTCTGTTTGAGCTTTGCCTTATAATGAGAGAATTAGTCCTGTTTGTGTACTTTTGAAATAAAACGATCCTTAAAATGTTTTAAAAAGATTAGTGATCACTGGCTGAGTGAGTGTGTGTGTATGTGTAGTTGTATGTAAAACTCCAGTCAAATATTTTTTATTGATTTTCTTAGTGAAAATGAGTTAACACATCATACGGGAGGCAAATGTATGATTTTTTTCCTGCAAATTTTAATGCACAGTTTGTTTGCTGAGTTTAAAATATTCTGACAAAATAAAATACAAACTACAAACTTTTTTGGGTTTTTTATTCCGAATATATGACGTGCAGCTGTTTAATTAGAGTGATTGTGTATTAATGTATGCGAATGTGTGTTCTGTGTGTTTGCACATGTGTGTAAAACATTTTTGGCCACATTTGATCATAAACTGGGGTTTTCTCTCTCGGAGCCTGAGAAGCGCCTGCGTGCACATCTGTCCCTCATTAGGCTGCAGAGACAGACAGACAGAGCTGTGCAGAGAGAGCACTGTTCTTATTCTGAGATACACAAAGAATTAGTGCGTGTGTGTGTGTGTGTGTGTGTGTGTGTGTGAGTGTGTGTGTGTGTGTGTGTGTGTGTTTGTGTGTGAGGAGTCAAAAAGAAGAGCCGTGTTTCAGAGGAACAAGTTTTATCTGTAGATGGAAACCTTTAAACAAATTCTCTCGTTTCAGTGCAGGCGGCAGAAAGAAAGAGGCAGATTATAGCAGGTTATACCTCCATAATCAACAGACAGACAGACAGACAGATACATAGATGGATAGACAGATAGAAAGATAGATTGATAAATAGACAGATAGACAGACAGACGGATATAATGCTAGTTTGCTTGGTGGAAGTGTGATTCAGATTAAGGCCCTTTGGTCGTGACCCCTGAGTACTGTCTCTGCTGAAAAGGGCGTGTCTCTGCTGAAAAGGGCGTGTCTCTGCTGAAAAGGGAGTCTCTCCGAAAAGGGCATGTCTCTGCTGAAAAGGGCGTGTCTCTGTCGAAAAGGGCGTGTCTCTGCTGAAAAGGGTGTGTCTCTGCTGAAAAGGGTGTGTCTCTGCCGAAAAGGGCGTGTCTCTGTCGAAAAGGGCGTGTCTCTGCTGAAAAGGGCGTGTCTCTGCTGAAAAGGGCGTGTCTGCTGAAAAGGGCGTGTCTCTGCCGAAAAGGGCGTGTCTCTGCTGAAAAGGGCTTGTCTCTGCCGAAACAGGTGTGTCTGCCGAAAAAGGCATGTCTCCGCCGAAAAGGGCGTGTCTCTGTTGAAACAGGCGTGTCTCTGCTGAAACGGGTGTGTCTGCTGAAAAGGGCGTGTCTGAAATGGGCGTGTCTCTGCTGAATCGGGCGTGTCTCTGCTGAAAAGGGCGTGTCTCTGCCGAAAAGGGCGTGTCTCTGCTGAAAAGGCCGTGTCTCTGCCGAAAAGGGCGTGTCTCTGCTGAAAAGGGCGTGTCTGAAACGGGCATGCCTCTGCCGAAAAGGGCGTCTGAGAAGGGCGTCTCTCTGCTGAAACGGGCGTGTCTCTGCTGAAACGGGCGTGTCTCTGCCGAAACAGGTGTGTCTCTGCCAAAAAGGGCGTGTCTGAAACGGGCGTGCCTCTGCTGAAAAGGGCATCTGAGAAGGGCATGTCTCTGCCGAAAAGGGCGTGTCTCTGCTGAAACGGGCGTGTCTCTGCCGAAAAGGGCGTGTGTCTGCCGAAAAGGGCGTGTGTCTGCCGAAAAGGGCGTGTTTCTGCTGAAAAGGGCGTGTCTCCGCTGAAACGGGCGTGTCTCTGTTGGCGCCTAATTCGGTTGGTTACTTCCTCCTGAACCTCGGGAGCTGTTTTAGCCCCTCGCTGATTCCAGTGCGCGGACTGGACCGCAGCCCCGCTGTAAAACTCCTAAAGCTCGCTCTTTTATCAACTTTCTGATGTTTCCCCATTTTCCATCAACTTGGTGTTACACCATGTAATTTTTCACCCAACAGATTGAAAGGCTCATTTGTGGTCTTAAGAGTCCTTTCTCATCACCAGGCTGGGCTTCTGAAGTTGACAGATGAGGATCTGCCATGCCTGGTCTTTCTTCTCGCTGGTGCTATAATGGGCCACATCATGTTCCCATCCAGTTCCTTTCTGCCGCATTGACTCGTTCCGTCTCCCGCGCCAGCTGTCGCTGCGGTTTCTCCATGGTGACGCGGCGGGCCGGGGGGGGGGGGGCGTCTTGTCCAGTTGCTCCACCACAAAATGGCTTTTCTCTGTTGTCTTGAGTCCCAGCGTGGGTTCGGGGCAGCAGAGCCCGAAGAGAAAACATCCTGGGGAAGGCCCATGATCTGCTGTCTGACACTCCAGAGATCTTGTACTGTGGTTTGAACAAAGAGGGCCGGGAGCGAGGGAGGGGTCGACTGGTGTTACATTAATACTCGTCTCCTACGTTTCAGTCGACTGCTTTCTTCAGTCAAATGGAGATGCAGTCGGAGCGACCAGATACACAAAAGAAATACAGGCAGAAAAGCACTGAGGCAAAATAGTGCCACACTCTTAAAATCCATGTTTTGTGTTCTTTCAGGAGGTTGCTTTGGGTTATGTACTTATTTTTACCAAAAAAAAAAAAAATCAACAAGACGTGTCATTTGACTGGGGTTGCTTGCACACGACTGTATTATTAAAAAACAAAAATTCCACAAAAACGTGTTGGCCCGCGGTGAAACGAGCTATTTGTTGGTTTAACACGTCTGTGGGTTTGCTTTAATGGACACACTGAAATAAGAACGTGAATTTAAGGCTAGTAACACTCCGAATGACTGAAAATATCACGCGTTTATTCGCGGATGGCTTGGGTCAGCATGCACGAGCTGACACGACGTGTTTTGTGAAAAAACTAACGTAACTGACCAGGCGAAAAGTGAATGAAAGTAACTCGTTCGGTTTGAGGGACTTCAGTATAACTCACAGAACTGAAACCTGCACTTCTGAACTAAGCCGCTGCCGCTCATGTGCCTCTGTGAAATAATATCACGCGGTACGTCAGCGTGGCGTCATTTATTTCACAACGTATTTTTAAACTATTGACCTGAGCTGTTTCTGAATGCTCGCTTGATGCCGTTCAGTGCTTGTGCACTGAACAAAGTAACGCATTTGAATTTCCACACGAATGAAAATGTACTGAATGATCAGATTAACGGTCAAAAGTAAGCAAACTGAAAAGCAGAATTATTTTATTAATGGTGTGCGCTGAACTTCAATGCCTCACTTTTTTCAGTGAGGAAATCCACATGTTCAGCGCGGCCCGCTTCCACTCCAGATGGGGGTAATTGTCATTTGACTGACGTTTTCAGTAGTGACACCAGAGAACACACTGCTAGGCTATAAAAGCTCTTAAGCTGTAATATCGAGTAATTCCACCCGCTCCCCTCCTTTTTTATTTTCCTTTTCTCCCTCATTTCCTCGTCTTTCATCCCAGAGGCCTCTCATTTATCACACCCTAATGGACTCGAGGATGTTTTGGTGAGGCTGATCGGCGCTTGGCACTGAGGGTCTTCAGATGAGGGCCAGCGCTGGAACTGATACTCGCTTTTCGGAAGTGGATCTTTCATGCTGAATCTGTCAGAATATTGATTTGAATGCCAGTGGGAATCTGAGGATCCTCGTTTGAAAGGCAAGTGTGTTCAAGGCAATGTATTGTTGCTTTTCTTCCGGACAGTCTCTTCTGAAACACCACAAAAGCGTAGAGACACACACACACGCACACACACACACACACACACACGCACACGCACACACACACACACACACACACACACACGGCCAGCGGCATCACACACACTCCCACAGGCAGGCGAAGCGGGATCTCAGAGTTTACCCTGGAACTTTTAATTTTGTAGCGTCTTATTGTCTTAAAAGAAGCTCTGCGATTTGTGATAGCCGTTAATTATACCGTGAACATCACTGGTGGAAACACTGGTGGTTTTAGTTCTGGCAGTGATAAATGTTTCTCTGAGTCACACAGATAAGCCAGAACTCAAGATTTTATATGTGTTTTCAGGGCAGATTGTGCAGAACTGAACACACACACACACACACACACACATATGTATATATATATATATACACATACACACACACTTAGTTCATATTTCTGTCATTGCTGCGTATTTCCGTTCCCGGAGCCCCCCCCCGTGTATTTTAGTGTTTTCCTGCTCTGACACGCCCATTTCATCTCGAGACTTATTAACGCCATTATTCGCGGGATCAGGTGTGCTGGGAGCAGGAAAAGCTCTGAAGCGTGTAAAGCAGGGGGTCCCAGGACGCCGGTGCTGGGGTACACCTGACGGAGCCCCAACTTTAACCTTTAACAGCAGACAAAAAAAATCACAAGAAAAATATGAGAAAAACATTAGAAAAACATGAGAAGAAATCCTTAGACTCTTTTTTTTTTTTCTTCAAAGAAATAACTCCTGTCAATATTTCATTTAAAATTGATCTTTCCCAGTGAGAACCAAATATATCCACAGCAACATGTTCATGTTTTCCATCAGCCTGGGGGCATTCGGCTCCCGAGACGAGCCAAAGAGCCGAACTCCAGGCCACACACACAACCACGGACACACACACGCTTCGGACGCTTCCTCACACGCCAGACCTCCGATAGTAAAAGGAGGAGAACAGAGAACCTCTTCTGTTTTGAACATTCGAAATAGTTGTGGTGTGAAATTCAGGAGACAGTAAGAGAAAAAGAAAATCTGGTCTGTGGGTCCAATAAATATAACTATAACTGCACCAGGCGTCCGTTCTCGTGATTCCAGGTGCGGAATTATTTCATTATGTGCAGTATCTGACATCCAGTAGTCCTCACGTGCAATATCACTGCTTTAGTCAGTATTACTTTTTATTGCTTAAAATTACTACTGATTCTCCACTAAGTGCAGTAACTTACTCCAAACTACCATTTATGTCATGAGATTTCACTCAGCTGTGTTACTCATCCACAGTATTTATACTCCAGCATTTCCGTGTACAGCACAGTGTGTTTCGTACTGAGGTTTTTTCTACAGATTTTTACTCAGATTTTATTTGGACTTTACATTGTTCTCGTCTCTGCGTCTGCAGTCGTTACATAAACAGTTTCCTACGGGATTAATAAAGTTTTCTGATTCTGATTCTGGAGACCCCAGTGTTCTTTGTGATCTGACTGACATAAGCTTCAAATGATTTGTACACAATTGTGTTCTGCTTGAGTGATCTCAACGGGACAAACTTGGGTAAGTAATAAAAAAATTAAAAAGTGAAAAGGTTAATAGTACATGGGGTGGTGGCGGTCTAGTGGGTAGGATACCCGCCTCTGGACCACGAGGTCATGGGTTCGAACCCTACCTTCAGCACACCACCACTGGGTTCCTGAGCGAGACCCTTAACCCCACGCTGCTCCAGGGAGACTGCCCCCTGTAGGTAGGGAGTGGAAGTCGCTTTGGATAAAAAGCGTCTGATAGATGCCATAAATTAAATGATAATAAAAAATTGAGGTGAGGAAAGGTTATGACATCATTTAAAAACTGTATCCCAAATATTGTTTCATCAAATCGAACTGGAATGCGAGAGCCCCGAGTGGTTTGGGGGATTTAGAAGGAGGCGGTCAGCAGAAGGTCATGCCTGGGGCCTCGAATTCACTGTGGTTACCAAAAGCATCATGACATCATGGACCCAAGGTTTCTTCCATGAGTTCCAGTCGAGTCGGAGCGAGAACGATGCAAGACTGACGGCCACACACACGTCAGAACCGCAGCGTTCCCTTCGTCTTGCTAGGGTTAAGGAAAGCTTTGGAAGGAACCTAACACCGTCCATTCAGCTAATATCGTCCCTGCCCAAGTACTCGAGACCCAGAGAGACCTCTTCCAGCCTCAAGGTCACAATGGGTTATTTCCTATTTTCGGCTCTACGCATCGTTCCCATTTCCTGCTTAATTCCACACTGACCAGTCATCCATCATGAAACTGTCCTCCTTCATGAAACGTCTTAATTTGAAGCCTCAGCCTCACCAGCAAAAGGTCGAGGGATGCTACACAGAACGGCCTGAAGTGACATTTCTTTCATAAAACATGTTTGCGTCATTATTTAAATATGGAATATGTTTTTTAGGCCAAATCCTCTTTAATTATCAAGAACTGCTACCTCTTTTTTTAACCCAAACAGGGAGGCACGACCAGACTTTTCCAACCGCCCATATTTTTCAAATGGTCAGTCTATGAAGGCCGCAGGCGCTTCTTCCAGGCGTTTTCTCCTCGGGTCCAGCGAGAACGCTTAAACCGGCTGGTGGTGGTGTTGTAGGTGAACTTTGAGTAGTTTCACCTCTAAAGTTAATTTTATTAGGATTTCCTCACTTTTACGCATTCACATCCACTCCCCTGCGTCACCCCCCCCCCATTATTTAACGTGTGCAGCATTTAATACTCAGTTTAGTACTTAAGTTGTTTATTTCCTAGCAAATTAAATGTGCAAGGCCCCACAAACACACTACGAATGCTCACATAAAGACAATGAAAACATAAATGGTTGTGAACAGAATTATTCTACTAAAATGTATAAATAAAAGAAAAAAAAATACTTTTAGGCCACCTGGTGGCTTGGGGGCCCCGAGCGGGACTGCTTATATTGCTTATAGAGAGAAAAAGCCCTGGTTTATTACATGATCCCAGCAGTTCAACTCTAGCAGGCCTGAGCATATTATCATGGCAAATAACTCAAATAGCCTTTGGCACTGAATAAGTGTTCAGGTCTGAATAACCCAGTCTGAAAGGAATTCGGGGAAATACTATCTCAGGCTCCTCTGTCATCTGGCAGGGAAGTGATGAGGAGGTCTACCGGTCCGATATTGCTCAGGTCAGTCTGGCTGATATAAAGGCCCCATCGTGAATCTTACAGGATCCAGGTACGTCAAATGCGCAACATTTTGAGAAATTAAGAAATTCATTTATCCCACAAAAATCCACAGTAACTTGTGAGGAGCCTTTCTGTTGCTTCAGAACACCAGAACCAGAATCACAGTCACAAAACTTTACTGATCCCAGAGGAAACTGCTCATGTTACGACTGCACAGGGACACAGAGACAAGAACAAAATAAAATATAAAGTCTAAATACAGTAAATCCAATAGAAACATTTGCAGAAAAAAAAAAAAAAAAGAAAAACAGTAGCTATGTACACAATGGCTGGGGTACTGACCACCCCCCCACTTAATAATAATAATAATAATAATAATAATAATAATAATACATTATATATATAAGCGCCTTTCATAACTCTCAAGGTCACTTTACAGAAAAACATATAAACAAATTCACATACAAAGACCTTTAAGTACATATACGTACAAAAGGATATTTACATGCGTATGGATGATTAAAGAAAAGTCTGTGGCAAATTCCCCAGATCTCAGATCTCCAGTCAAGTCTCTGTGGGATGTGCGGGTCAGGCCCCGGAGGCCTTGCAGGATCTGCCACGAGCGTCTCGGTGCCCAGCGGCGCGGCGCCTTCGCAGGGCGTGCGGAGTCCGTGCCTCGAGAGGTCAGAGCCGCTCCGAGGGCATGAGAGGGCCCTGCACAATGCCAGGCAGGTGGTTTTAATGTTGTGGCTGATCTGGGAACTATTCATTCGTCCCAGGACTGTGTCGATCTAGGAGGTCCAGACACTCGCCCACTGCCCACTGTTCCGGACAGATTATGGGTTGTGTGGGCCCCTGGGCAAAACGTTCGCGAATAAAACGCCAGCATTGTCTGGGATGGCTAGTTGCTACGTCATCCTGCCACTTGTGGGTCCAAACTAGTGCGGCGTAACGTGTTGTAAAAGCAGAATGATGCTGACAAAACTATCTTTTGCCGCTTTTTACCTCGGAAAAAGTGAAAAGAAGGTGGCTTAAGTTGATACAGTGAGTTGGATCTCAAATTATAATCAGTACAGCCTAATGCCATTACCTCACAACCACCACCACCACCACCACCACCACCACCACCACCACCATTCAAGGGCCCTTGGCAGCCAAACGCCTCCATGTTTCCGTCAGAGGCCCTGTAGGGTCAGGGGCC
>JBBPCX010000016.1:6414624-6426655 GCA_037974365.1 Hydrocynus forskahlii
ATACATTGTTGATAAGCGTTGCAAATTGTTTTGGGCTAGGGGCCCCACGGGCCCCCTGCACCCCAAGGGCCCCTGGGAAGCGGCCCCGCTGGCCCGGTCCGTAATCCGTCCCTGGTTCCAACCACTGTTTGGTAGTAGCTGAAATAAAAGCGCAGTATGTTTAAAACTGTACACAGTTACGAGCCAGTGAACGCCTTGGTCTTCTACCTTTCAGTAATAACCATTCGTTGTGGTAGTTACCTTGTCTTACTCTTCTTCCTTTTATTCTTATATTGATACTGAATTGGGATTGGTCATCAAGCTGCAGCAGGATCTCGAAGTTCAAAGCAGATTTGGTTTGGTTTGGTTTGAGAAGATCAACTTTTATGATAAACCATTTTTTTCTTCAGCCTCGCTGCTGTTACGGATGGTTATGGATGGTTATGGATGGTGATGAATGGTTATGGATGGTTATGGATGGTGATGAATGGTTATGGATGGTTATGGATGGTTATGGATGGTTACGGATGGTTACGGATGGTTATGGATGGTGATGGATGGTGATGGATGGTTATGGATGGTGATGAATGGTTATGGATGGTGATGAATGGTTATGGATGGTGATGGATGGTGATGGATGGTGATGGATGGTGATGAATGGTTATGGATGGTGATGGATGGTGATGGATGGTGATGGATGGTTATGGATGGTGATGGATGGTTATGGATGGTGATGGATGGTTACGGATGGTGATGGATGGTTATGGATGGTGATGGATGGTTATGGATGGTGATGGATGGTTATGGATGGTTATGGATGGTGATGGATGGTTATGGATGGTGATGGATGGTTATGGATGGTGATGGATGGTGATGAATGAGGCCTCCGGTCAAAATCTACATGCCTTTTAGATGCGCTGCCCCTGCCAGCACCGCTCACACGTGCTGTTCCGAGCACAGAAGTGTCGTTTCCAGATTAGGCAATACTTTCTGCCGCACAGTGAAGCTTCTGGAGGCCAAACTGTGGCGCGGAGCAGCAGCCGAGGTCCACCTTTGAGGAATCCCGTGAAGCGTGTTTCCATTAACTTTTGCATTAGACCTCTGGCTACAATGTGCTGTGCTCTCTTTGTAAGTTACAATTCAAATAACCCCCCCCCCCCCCCTTTCATTTCTTTCACTCTTTTTTTTTCGCTTCTCTTTTTTCTTTCTCTTGGCAGCATCGGCGATAATGAGCAGAGCCATCCCACCACAGAGAAGAAAATCAAATAAACGCAAAATGACAAATTTGCCCCGCGGGTGCCAGTAGAAACAGAGCGGCCTGTCTGAAAATGCCAGTGTGCGTACACGCACACGCACACGCACGCACACACACACACACGCACACACACACACACACACACACACGCAGAGGACAGGGTGGAACAGCAGTGCATGGACCCCTCGCTGCGCACCCGGATCTAACCACCAGCTGTACTAACACTAAATCTGTGTGTGTGTGTGTGTGTGGGTGTGTGTGTGTGTGTGTGTGAGCGTGTGTGTGTGTGTGTGAGCGTGTGTAGTGTGTGGTGTCCAAACATGAGCACATAAACGAGTACACAAGGGTGAGAGAGCCTGCCATGTGACCTGACATGATTACTTATTGCAGCCGGTTGTTTCACACACGGCAGAAATTCCCGGTACGAAGCCACGTCCAGATAAGATAGCGAGCGTCCCAGGAAACGGAATGGCAGACGTGTTTACGCGAAGGTGTGTGTTCCGCGTTATGCGGAGGTGTGTTTTGTGTTACAGGCTCTGTAGTCGCGCACAGCCCTGCCAAGTCCACCTTAGTGCCTCCAGCTTTGGCCCGACACAAGCCCACCACATACCAGCGACCTTCCAGGAGCAGACCAGAGGAACACATTTGGAATTCCTTGTCACGCTTGCCCGTACAAACACGAGAGGCTTTAGCGCAGAGTGGGTCCGCAGAACATTCGGCATCAGCAGATTTCACCCCTTCCGTTCTCTGCCTCTGCTTCTCCCAGCCTGGACGTTCAAAAGTGACACGCCACTTCAAAACTGTCCTCCTAACGAGAGGCTGCGGTTCCTGCGTCTCCGGGGGCATCTCCCACGGGTCCCCTGTTTCTAAGAGGGCTTTGAAAGCATTCTTCCTCGCGATGCCCACTGGTGTGCTTCTCAGCGCCGAGCCCAGATGTGCCACAGAGCCTGCATTAATGGGCTTTCGACCGGGTGACATGTTTTTGCATGTGTTATGTGGGCAAATGTGTGGGTTAGGATGTCTTAAGTGTAAACAAGTCTCAATCAAAAGTGTGATGTTTTTTCTCCGCTCGCTCTCTCGCCGCCTAATTTCTTGCAGGTGCCAGAGGGGAGAACGTGTGCAGATACATGTAAAAGTATCACAGCTGCCACATGTTCAAGCCATTCGCGCTTGGTAAGAAAAAGTTGGTAAGAAAAGCAGTGATTGGTGCACGAACGCGTGAGTGAATCGCGCTGCGTGGCGCCGATTTATTCATGAGCCCTCGCGCTCACACAAACAAAAACACACACTAAATCGGACACTAGAATGATCTCAGGTTACATTTTAGCCTAGACTCAAAATATACGTTAGGAGTCTCTTGTTGTAGGAAAAGTATTCGTTTTAACTGAATATAGGTCATATCTCCTCTACAGGGAATAATCCTTAAATATATTTCCTTAAATATATTTCCTTAAATCCTTAAATATGTTTCTATTCATTTGCCATAATGGGATATAGCTTATGAAGAACATTTCCTTAAATTTTGATTACGGAGCACTTAATTCACTTAAAACCCCTTCTGATATCTAACTTACAGCATTTTGTTACTGAATCAAATAACTTTGGTCGTGTCAGTGACAGTCCTATGCAAAAGTTTGGGTGCCGCTGGTTAAATGACATGTTTTGTTCATTTTCAAAAACAGTTCCTGACTTGTGCTGTACTGCAACCAATATATTTGCACTGTAACACATACTAAAACGAAGCATTTACTACTCTATTACAGTGAGGTATTTATGTCTTTATTTCATTTTTGTTATCTGCAAAAAATTCTTTACAGGAAAACAGTACATTGTTCTTAACTTTCAGTACCAGTTAAAGCAAAGAGTAATTTTGGACCATTTATATTGGTCGATTCAACCTGAAATTTTGACATAGAGGAAAGGTAGATGGCACTTTCAGAAAATGCAGATAAAAACAACAAAAATGGAGAAAATATTTTCATCTCACAGTGAGAATATAAATTTTACTGGAGAAAATGTGACCTGGCTCCCTAAAATTCTTTGTTTGTTTTTGTTTTGTTTTGTTTGTGAGTTTTGCTGAATTTCAAATAATATTTTTTCACCCGTTATTTTGTTTTTAGAAAAAAATGCAGAAACAAAAGAGAGCGCCTGTGGACATCATGACAGAGTCGCTTTACACTGAAGCTACTTAAGTACTGAGAGTCTTCTATAACTGCACTATTTCTTACTTCAGCAACTGGAGCTGAAATGTGATCAGTTCTTTCCTTTTTCTCAAATAGTGAAAATAAGAAGCTAAATGAGAGACGACCAGAAGCTCTCACCAGCATAACGTGATAAAAATTAAAAACAAAGGATTCACTAATCTAATGGGAATGGCTGAAATTTATCTGAGTAAACAGTCGGTCTCTATTTTCGAATATGAAGAAGTAAAAGTGGTATCATTTGAAATCACTATAAATCCATGAAATTCATTTTTCTTTTGTAAAGTTACAAAAACGAGCTGTTTGAAATGAATCAGATTTCTGAAGTTCGGCTCTTGGGAAACGTGTCCTCTGTTTTCTTACATTGGTCAAAAAGTCTCAGCGAGGCTCCGGTCCTGTTTGACTGATCTCACCCGAGTCTTAGCTAAGTAATGTTCACACGTTTAAAAGTATAAAATCTCAGTTTCTGTCCTCTCAGACATGCACCAGCCATCTAACACAGAAAGCTAAATATTCTTAACTTTCAGAATAAGTTACTCTCAAGACATCTTTCAAGTAATTTTGGAGAATTTCTATTGCGTCCTTCAAGTATTTTTTTTTTACACAATACAAAGGGCAGCTGTTGTGTTAAAAAAAAAAAAATCATAAAACATGAGAAACTGTTTTGTTCTGTTAAATTCCTTTTTTTTTGTTCTGTTAAATTCTTTTAGTGCATGTGTAAAATCAGAATTCGACAATCCAGTTCAAACCCAGTGACAATTTGGCAGCCAATGTGGAAGATGATGCTTAATATGGGTTTTAGGCGCTAAATAAGAGTCGGTCTGCGCGGCTGTGGGCGGCGAGGAGCCGAGCGTTCTGCGGAGCTCCTCGAGTTCCTCAGCTCCTCTCCGGCACCGGGCCGAGCCGCCACACTCACTCAGACCCGCTCCCAGCCACACCGGGCCTGGCGGAAGGTGACGGATGAAGTGAAATAACGTGTGTGTGTGTGTGTGTGTGTGTTTTATTGACAAAAAAGAAAAACGTGTCGGGCTACTGGTTTCTTTTCAGGGCTGATGTGGGAGAGAAGGGAAGTGGAGAAGTATAAATCATTCTCTAAGGAGGTGAACTTGCTTGTTGACCTGCTTTAAACATTCCAGTTACAGGCTTTCAGCAACGCTACAAGTGCAGCGCGGCTTGTGAATCAACGGACGGTTGCAAAAAGAAAAAGCCACAAGAGATCGAAACTGACCTGTGGCAAAGCCTGGTTTCCGTGACCTGCACTTATAAGAGAGGAAGCAAAGAAAAATCTCACCAGAACACGTGTTTCCAGCGGTGCTCAGCGGTGGACAAATCTTATAAATACTGAAGCGAAGTTAGAGACACCCGCGGCAAAATATCACTCAAGTGCTTTATATGTCTGACTCATAAACGTCTGATTCACACACAAATGTCCATATTTATATTTTTGTGTTATTTGTACAGTGTATTTTTATATTGCACTGCTGTTGCCCAAACAATGCAAATTTCCCACGGTGGTAACTAATAAAGGTTCATCTTATCTTATCTTTTCTTATATTTTCTTATCTTAAATATGCAGCTTTACAATATTTTCCGTCTTTGTGAAAGAATCTCAGAGTTCTCTGGCACAGTTGCTAAGGTATGATGGAGTAAAATGATGTATGCATTGCTATGATGACTGTGGGCGGTTCTAGGTGATTGTTATAGCGTTTCTAGGTGATTGTTAAAGCGTTTCTAGGTGGTTGTTGTAGCATTTCTAGGTGGTTGTTATGATGTTGCTAGATGGTTACCGTGGCACTGGAGGTGGCTGGTAGGGTGTAGGTAGCCGGTTGCTATGGTAACTGTACCATGAGGTATGCTAAAATGGGTTTTGTTTTAGAAAGTGCTTAAATCTAGAGGAATGAAAATAAACACGTAAATATTTCATAAAAAATACGGATACCTGAAAAAGTAATTAATACTGTATTAAACTACATTTGCAGTGTCTACGGCGTCTGCCTTTGCAAATAAGCTGATAAAGCTGATAAAATTATTATTGTTATTTACTCACTATTAAAAGTGTGATGAACGTTAAGGTAGCCAGCTTACTTACTTTTTATGCTTAAAACTCAAAGACAAATTTAGCTATAGCTCTGGGGTGCTCCAGTACCCAGGATTATTATAGAAAGGAATACTTTGATGATAGTGTAACATTCTTTCTCAAATAAAAGAAGATAAATCCTAAAAAAGTCAAATTAAAGAGCTCAGTAGAAAGTATCGGTCACAACATTTCTCAGTTGATAGAAAAGGAAACTATGAGCACAATGTGATTCGACTGGTTCATTTAAGGATTTTTTTTTTTATAATAATTGTAGCTTTTAGTAAAAATGAAAGAGCTAAAAAATGTTTTGGTAGCCTGAAGTTAAAGTTAGATTTTTATTTTGGTTTTATACTTTTCCTCATTAAATAAGATGTGATTCAGGTGATCACTAATCAGTCCCTCATGAAGCAGAATGAGGTTCTTGTGTAGGAATTTAACAGAAACTGGCATGGAATGGGTTCACACTCAGAGAGACGCTGATTTAAAAATAAACTGCAGCGCTCCCTTTTTTTTTCGGAGCTGTGTGTGTGTGTGTGTGTGTGTGTGTGTGTGTTGTTTCCCATGTGTGTATCCACCAGCTTTTACACCCTGTGTTTTGCAGAGCTGCTCAGAGAAAGGAAAGGAAATGTTGCAGCCACAGTCGCTGGCGGAAGACCATTTCTCAAAATTGATATTTATTTGCCCCAGTGTTCCTTTCCAACACACACATGTTAAATCAGTCTTTGTTTAAAAACTGGCTCTTTCTTTACTCATGCTCTTGTGACCCCACTCATTTGAACAACCGCAGGAACTGACATCATCAGGAAATGATGTCAAGTCACCTCAGGTGCTGAACTATGATCCAGCTAATCACTGTGATATTCCTGTGAAGGTTCAACCTGATGCCAGCAGCTCCTCTCTCGACTGGAATATTAGCAAAACCCAGCTACGTTACAGAGCCTGACGCTGCGTTTACATTAGTCCAGATTCTTTTGAAGAGCCTGCAGTTGTGTGTAAATGTGCAGATTTTTAAATCATAGTTCTTGTTTGTCATAAATCGATAGAAGTCTGTTGCTCCTCTGCCCGCAGAGGAAACGCCACCAGTTTCTTTGGGGGGTGGGGGTTCACGGATGGCAAGTCTTTGAACGTGGGTGAACGGGGCTAAAAATATCAAACTATAATATAAACTATTATTCTAGCAGCACACAGAAATTTTGGAAAGTACATAAAAAATGAAAGCTTTACAACGTTTTCTACAGCAGATGCCAGCGTTCTGGCGATGAAGTGCCGAAACTGAACTGTTCGGCTGGCTTTACACCGGGAAACTTTCAAGTGACTAGTTGCATGTTGCGAGCTGCATGCCTAGTAATGTCCAAGCAGCCTGACAGTTGCATGCAACAAATTTCATCACTTCACTAGTCAGCCAAACCAGCAGCTTATACTGTTTGATCAAATATCAATCAAGATGGCAGCACGATAAGTTGCAGCAGCCTCTCTTGGCCCAAAAGAGAGGTTTTGAGGCTTTAATGCCAAACCTTCCTTCACCTGTGTGGTACACATGTGGTGGTGGAGGCCTAGTGGGTAGGATACTTGCCTCTGGCCCAAGAGGTCATGGGTTCAAATCCTACCTTCAGCATACCACCACTGGGGGACTGCCCCCTGTAGTTAGGGAATGGAAGTTGCTTTGGATAAAAGTGTCTGATAAATGCTGTAAATGTAATGTCTATAACCATCTGACCCAGCTTTATTTAAGAAATAAACTAGGATGGACTGCTGGAAAAGCTGTGCAACCTCGGTTTGCTGCAGGAACCAGGCCCTCAGAATGTAGCATTGCCTGATGCCGCTTGCCTTGAGAGGGGAGATTGCAAGCAGTGGAAGTGGAAGAACGGCAAGAGGGCGGGGTCCCATGCACCCTGCTCGCCAGTGTTTGCCCCCTTTAACAATAAACTGGACTTTGTACATCCGACTCCAGCGAACCACCCAGTGTGAGTTCAGAAACTGCTGTGCTTTTTTCAGGGACATGGATACCCAGATTAGCGACATGCTAACATTCTGCTCAGACCGTAGTACTGCTCTGACTGGAAAAACTCGGTGAGGAGGCCTATGTGTTTACAACACTGACAGGTGTGAGAACAGGGTGCTGGTCTCTGAGTACAGCTCAGCACTGCTGGAGTTTGTGACGGTTAGATGTGTTACTTACCTTGGGAATGCACCACTGTGCTCATCGTTGTGGTGTACCTTGCACTATTGCTAACCGCGCTAATGCAAACAATGCGCTGGCCAAACCTTACTGAGCCATCAGTGAGCTCCAAACCACATACCCAGGCAGACGGTTTATTTTTGCTGGAGATTTCAACCAAGCAAACCTCAAGCCAGTTCTCCATAAATTCTATCAGCATGTGGACTTGAGGGGGAAAACGTGCTGGACGGTGTTTACATAAACATCGCTGGTACCATGCACAGCCCCGCCCCACCTTGGCTACTCAGATCACATCTCCATAATGTGTATCCCAGCCAACAGATCGCTTGTCAAGCCCATTCTGAAGCAGACAAAGATCTGGCCTGCTGTAGCCATTCCTGCTTCTGAGGACTGCTTTGAGTACACCGACTGTTTAGGGAGGCTGCAACCCCCGGCAGCTATACTATCCTGGAGGAGTGCCCAGCGTTTGTGACTGGTGACATCAGCAAGTGCCTCCAAGACAATCACAACCAGAAGCCATTGATGACTGTAGAGGTACACACACTGGTGAGAGCCTGAGATACCACCTTCAGATCAGGTGAAAAGGCTGCCTTGAAATCAGCAAGGTCCAACCTGTCCTAGGCCATCAGAGCACTGAAGCACACACAACTTCCAGGACACCAGGGAATCACCAACAAGGAATCTCCATCTGTATGTGACGGTGAAGCCTTCCTTCCAGATGCACCGAATCACAAAGTGACGCGGTAGCAAGGAAGACCACTGCAACCAGGTGCTCCGTCTGAGCATGGCTGCTGTGAGGAAAATTCTGCTCAGAGTCAACCCATGGAAAGCTGCCGGTCCAGGCAATGTTCCTGGCCATGTGCTCAGAGGATGTGCAGACCAGCTGGTAGATGTTCTCACAGACATTTTCAATGTCTCTCTGAGCACTGCCATTGTTCCAGAGTACTTCAAAGCCACCACCATCATCCCCGTGCCAAAGACGTCGTCAGTGTCCTGACTCAGTGACTATCATTGTGTCACACTCACACCAGCCATCATGGAGTGCTTCAAGGGGCTTGTCATGAAACACATAAAATCACAGCTGCCCCATTTGTAGCTTGTATATCATCCCAGTTGCTTAACAGATGATCCCATCACTACCACTGTTCATCTGGCCCTCTCTAAAAACACTTCACAGTTCGCAGTTCAGGATTCAACACCTTCATTCCTCAGCATCTGATTGGGAAGCTGAGATTGCTGAACACCTCCCTCTGAAATTGGATCCTGGATTCCTGGATCTCAGTCAGTCAGAATCGGTAGCAACATCTTCTGCAACACCACACTGAGCACAGAGACTCCCCCGTGGCCGTGGGTTCGGCCCACTACGTTTCACACTGATGACCCACAACTATGCAGTAAGGCAGAGCTCAGACCACATCATCACGTTTGATGATTACACAGCTGTGGTGGGTTTGATCCATGGGTAATGATGAGGTTGCACACAGAGAGGAGGTGCCATGGCTAATGTCCTGGTGCAGAACCAACAACCTGACTCTGAATGTGGACAAAACAAAGAGATGGTTGTTGAATGTGGACAAAGCAAAGAGGTGGTCACCACAATGTGATCACCTCCCGCCAAACATCTATGGATCCTCAATGGAGATCATATAGAGGACCAAGTTCCTTGGTGTTCACATCGCAAAGATCCTCACAAGGAACCCACAACACCAGCTCCATCAACAAGAAGGCCCAGCAGCATCTGTACTTACTGCAGAGAATGAGGAGAGCACACCTCTCCACCTCCAGTCCTCTCTCTCTCTCCACATTCTACAGAGGGACTATAGAGGATTCTCGGTAGCTCTATCACACACTGGTACGGGAATTGTTCCATTTCAGATAGCAAGATCCTACAGAGGATAGTGAGGACGGCTGAGAGCATCACTGAGGTCTCTCTCCCCTCTTTCATGGACTTTGGCACCACACGCTGCATCCACAAAGCCAACAGCATTGTGGACAACCCAACCCAACACACTCCTCACACACACTCCACATACCCCTCACACACAGCCTCTTCTCCCTCCACCCGTCTGGCAAAAGGTTCTGCAGCTTACAGGCTTCCAGTGCCGGAATGGGAAGCGCTTTCTTTCCTCAGGCTTTCAGAATCCTCAATCAGAACTGAAACATAAAATGTACCCACACACACACACACACAAACTGTAACTGGTAGAATACAGTCTCTGTCAAAATACAGTATAAATTCAATCTAGTACCGTAGCTGTCGACTGCACCAAACATTATCGTGTCCTGTTGTTTAGTTTGTGGTTTTTTTGCACAAAAAAAAGAGAAAAAAAAAAGGAATTTTTGATGAAAAATCATTTGTTTTGACTCAACATTAAGGTAGTTTAAAATGTTCCACTTTCATGACAATCTTGAATAAACCCATCATGTTCAGGCTGAAATAATGAAGACCTTGAACCCACAGTACATCCTATTGTTCCCTGGAAGTCGCTCAAATGTCGAGTTCCAACTCCTCATTCAAGCCTGTTCAGGCAACCACTTGGCTGCTTGATCTGCTTTATGAAATGGAGTGATTTATTGTTTCTTTAGGTGTGTTTTTTATAGCTTATTAGTGTTGGAACAACTCCACAGCATCTGAGTGTGACTTCAAGGATCCGACTCAAAACACCTGAGGTGTGGAAGCAGATGTTGGTGGTTAATTTATCTAAAGAACATTTGACTGCGGCCTTGGATTCTCCGGGGCGATTTCGGCCGGGCTGTTTGTTTGTGGCCTTGTTCAGCTTCCAATATAAGCACAGCCTGAAATAAGATCATAAATTAAATATGACGGTCTCTCATTTTTTTCCATCAAAAATTTCAAATTGTAAACATCCAAGTTGAAATCATCTCTAAAGAGGAGTTCAAGGAGTCAACTGACTTCGAAAGGCAGATACAAAAAATCCACTTAAATTTCAGAACCCCTAAAAATACGGCTTCTTTGGAGCGATGCCATAAAAGAACTACTTTTTGGTTCTCAAACTGGTCCTCAGGCCCACCCACACAGTCCACGTTTTGACGGTACTGGGAGAACAATGCAAACCGCCTGGGTGGCCCTGAAGACCGGTTTGAGAATCTCTGCCCTCGAGAACCATTTTTATAGCTAAAAAAGCTGCAAGGATCGGGGCTTCGGGCCACAGCTTAGCATTTTCCTACATTTAACGAACGCCTCGCCACGGAGTGGAATCAGGTGCGTTTCATAACACGACACTGAGGTCTGCGGTGCCGCAGCCTGCCAGGTTTGGGGTCCGACCAAGAGCTCCAGATTCATACTGGACTTTCTGCTAGAAACAATGGAGGGATGTGTGACTGAGTTAGAAATAGAAAGTGTTGCTCAAAACGAACTAAATAGAAAAAATAAAGGAAAATGACAGGTACAGAAAAAGTGCAGCACAGTTAGTTGGAACTCCTCCATGAAGCGCCTCCTGAGCAGCTCAGGGCCACAGGAGTTCCTGGCTGGTCATTCGGAGCCCGAGCTCCTCAGGGCCCCGAACTCCGCGGAGCTCAGCCAGTATTTTTTATTTTTGCATTTTTTTAAATGATGATATTGGCAGAAGGAAATCTGTTGACTGAAGGGTTCGCCTCTCAAAAACGAACAAAGCAGAAATCACACACACACACACACACTCCTCAAATACACACAACATTTTTTGTATGTTTGTGTCTATGTATGTCTGTATGTATTTACTGTTCGATGATTGTATGCAGAAGTTTGGACGCCGCCAGTCAAACGACATGTTGATTTTCGATGAGGAAATAAATATGCATTTATACTTCCACTTAGGAAACCAACAAAATGAGTCATTTGGCTGGAGAGGTTCTTTCTGTATTATTGTGTATCAGTAAAGATCAAAACAAAACTTCACTACTTTTGCATTAGTACGTTTTTTTGTTACGTGCAGTATTTGCGGTACATGTGCAGTTTTGGTTTTCTGGGGGCAACACATGCAATTTTTGGGACGAAAGATTTCTGGGAGCAGTGAACAGTCTGTCTTGGTGCATATATATATTAGGGATGCACCGGAATGATTTTTTTGGACTGAAACCGAAAACCGAAAATGAGGAAACACTTGGCTGAAAACTGAAACCGAAAACCAAAAGAAATTATTATTATTAAATTATTAAAAGAATAAATCTGTTACAAAACGCTGAAAATATTTATTTAGCATTCAAACAATGCACAATATAAAATAAAATTTTAAATTAAATATTTTACTTGGCCCCACTCACGAATAGCCTAAAAGCAAGATGGCTGAAATATTATACAATTAAATTTCTTCTCTCATAAAACTAGTGAATTCAAGTGC